>WEIT01018809.1:178904-243395 GCA_013389985.1 Dryoscopus gambensis
CGCTGGCAGCGAGCGGCGGGGCGGGCGGGCGCCCGCGCGTCCCCGCACCACGGCCGGGCTTATTCGGCGCTGACCGAAAAAACTAATGAGGAGGCCTGACCCCAGCAGGTGCTCCCGGCACACCGGCTCTTTCATGGTGTCCCCAGGGTTAATACACACGGGCAAAAATAGAGCAACAAAGCAAAAACCCATTTCAGAGCACATCAACCTTTATGTATATTTTTTTTTTCCTGAGATTTATAGGGAAGAGGCATCTTATCTCCATCAGAGCCAGGCCAGCGGAGGCTCGGGTGCCGATGGTGAATTGCTGCAATTGAAGTGCATGCCAGAAGAAGGGAGGGGGGGGTGGAATATAATATAAAAAAGCTTTCCGTCCCGGAGAGCAAATGCTTTGCAATTTCACATGGCCCCTCGGCACTCACCCATGATGTGACTGCACANACAGTCAGTGGCATTGCCATGGCCAGCACTGCTGGCAGCCCGAACCCCGGAGCGCATCCCCCTCCCGGGGGCGCATCCCCCATCCCAAAGCGCGGGACCAGCACGGCACGGCACCGGCGCTTACCGGGGGCGCTGGGAACAAAGGGGTTGGCAGAATCAGCCAATTTTTCCCCTCAACTTGATCTCATCTTTTCCTCCAACGCCCCCACAGCTGGAGGCGGGATGGCTGCGGAGAAGCAAGTCAGGCAGGGAAAAGCAGGACGCTGGCAGCGAGCGGCGGGGCGGGGGGGGGGCCGCCGCNGCGTCCCCGCACCACGGCCGGGCTTATTCGGCGCTGACCGAAAAAACTAATGAGGAGGCCTGACCCCAGCAGGTGCTCCCGGCACACCGGCTCTTTCATGGTGTCCCCAGGGTTAATACACACGGGCAAAAATAGAGCAACAAAGCAAAAACCCATTTCAGAGCACATCAACCTTTATGTATATTTTTTTTTTCCTGAGATTTATAGGGAAGAGGCATCTTATCTCCATCAGAGCCAGGCCAGCGGAGGCTCGGGTGCCGATGGTGAATTGCTGCAATTGAAGTGCATGCCAGAAGAAGGGAGGGGGGGGTGGAATATAATATAAAAAAGCTTTCCGTCCCGGAGAGCAAATGCTTTGCAATTTCACATGGCCCCTCGGCACTCACCCATGATGTGACTGCACAGGCTGACCCCAAAATACTTTCAGATTTGCGTTTGCAAACTCCTGTCTCCGGAGGCACTCCCCACCCAGCCACAGCTCCAGGAGGTGGAGGGGGAATGGAGGCACAGAGCGCCCAGGGCACGTGCAGCACCATGGAGAGTCAAGCAGCCTTTTAAAAGGTGGCAAACTGGTATTTCCCCACTAAACCCAGCTGGACAAAGCTGGAGCTCTGGGCATCTCTGGGCAGTAGGGCCCTGCCTGCACCCACCCACCCAGTGCCTGGCCCACACTCGTCCTGTTCTTCTTTTGCTTTTTAAAGCCCAGCTCTTCTGCTCACTTCATCAAATCATAGAATAGCTTGGCATGGAAGGGACCTTTAAATGTCCCTTTTCCTCCCTTCTCTTGCTTTCCAGCAAGGAAGAAAATGATAAGGCATAAAGCAAGTTAGGGAAAAAAGCCCCATAATAATCCAACCAAAAGTGATGGCTCTAAAAAAAATTTAAGCTTTTTAAAGGGAAAATTAATTTCTCTACAGAAGAAGTTTTCATCTAAAATTTTCCCAGACAGGCAGTAAGAATTTTAGTGAAAACTTCCATTTATTTTGGTCCAAATGTATTTATATTTGCTGGATCACTGCCAGCACCCGAGGGAAGCCCACACAGCTGCAAGCACCCCATCCCACCCTCCACACTGAGGGGGACCCCTTGCTTCACCCCAGACCCTGGGGTGCACATCCCAACACCAGCCACAGCCAAATCCTGGGAATACAGGCATAGCTACCCAAGCACTCACTGCAGCACCCCCCCTCAGTTCCCGTTTTATGTCACTTTTCCCTCTTTCCCTCGTTTTAAGGCCGCTGCACTGGCAGGCAGGCACATCTCCCCTGTGCCCCCACGCACAGATTACACGGGCTGTGGATTTCAATTTTACATCGTCTGGCCTTTCCTAGCCCTGATCACACTTATTAACTAGATGAACCTGTGAGAGATGATGAAAAACTTTGAGTTCAAAAGGAGAAGATGGAGGAGGGTGGGAGAAAAAATATCGGAAAGTATTAAAAACTCTTTACTAAACATTGGAAGTCAAAGTCAGGTAGTTTCCAATTTTCCGAGCCAACTATGAAAACCCCTATTAAATAAAATAACTAAATAGAAATAAAAGTGACATTTGGCTTGCATTCCATCATTACGGTGCGAGTCTGTCCTCTTTTTATTCTCTCTCCTAAAAGCACAGTTCAAATGACAAATAGTTTGTTGCAGTGTATCAATGCCTTCTATTTATCCCTCCCCGCAGGGGGGCTAGTCCTGCAATGTCATCTTTAAAGGGGAGAGAGGAAAAAAAAAAAGGGGGAAAAAAAGGGAAAAAAAAAAAAGAAAAGGAGGGGNGTGGCGAATGAAGGGGGAAAAAGAAAAAAAAAAAAGGGAAAAAAAAGGGGAAAAAAAAAAAGGAAGAGTGTGTGGAAAGTGAGAGAGGGAGGGGGGAAGAAAGAAGCAAGAAAAACGGGGCAAGAAGAGAAGAAATTGGAAGCAAATGGTCCATGAAGTAAACCATGATGCAGAGCTATCGATGCCGCAAATGGTTTATTCATCCGGCTGATATTGTTGTGCCCGAGACTGAATGAACTCTTTCAGAGTGCCATATGAAGTTAAAGCAAGTAAATTTCTATCTTTCTCCACATTAGCTGCCTCATTGCCCTTCAATCGGGCCTCACAGAGGCAGAAAATAGCTCAACCATCTGCTTTCAAATCCCTGCGTTTGGCAGGTCCCGGGGGTTCGGGGAGGGGAACCCACCGTGCCTGGCACCCCGGATCTTGCCACGGCCACCTTGTGCCCAGCACCGCTTCCCGGGCCGGGGAAGGGGACAGCAGTGACAGACAGCAGGGACACCGCGCTCCAGGAAGCCACCTCCCAGCGCTGTCATAGGGTGAGGTGCCAGAGCACAGGATGCTCGGGGATGGGGTCAGGGCACTGGTCAGCCCCATTTCCAAGCTGGCTTTGGGAAGGGAGCGGGTTTGGCAGAGCCTGGGGAGTGGGGGTCTTCCCCGAGAGGAGAGGAGAGGTGCTGGGTGCGGCAGGGCCGGTCAGGATGGGTGCGGGTCAGTCCCGCGCTACCTTCAGCTGAACACTGAGAACCCATCCCGGCGCCAACCACCCTCCGGGAGGAGGGCACCCCACGGGAACCCAGCTCTGCAAAGCCTGACCCACAGACACCCCTCTGGAGGGCACCCAAGGAGGAGCGGGACCCCCCTCTCCACCTTCCTCCTCCTCTCGGCCCCGCCGCAGGCACGCGCCAGCCCCGCTGCGGGCACGGAGCTGCAGCGGCTCCGCTCCCTCTCCGCCTGCCTTCCTTCCCCTGCTCGCCCGGGCTGTCTAATCACAGCTGATGGATAGTTTAAACAGCGGCCGGGCGCGGTGACCCGCTGGAGCACGAACAGCGCGGGTAGGGCCAGCAGGACCACGAGCGCAGCCCGGAGCGGCCGCAGATGCGGCGCTGTCACCGGCAGCGCCCGGCCGCAAGTCCCTGCTGGTGGCCAGAGCTGGTGGCCCCATGGATGAATTGCTCCACACCACCCGCCCGGCGGGAGGTTTTACCCCGCACCCCCATGGATAGCGGGCTGGGAAAGCAAGGAGGGCTGGGCGAGCTGCAGGCACGGGCAGGGGACCCGAGCTGCAGGGGACACCCCGAACCTCTGCCACCCGCCAGCAGCTCTGACTCTCCCGCCAGCGCCGCGGCTGTCTAATTGCTCCTTTATTGCTGCCCCGCGACATTGTCCCCTCCGGTGTCACCCTGAACGGTCCCTTTCCCCTATTCACGCTGGCAGCAATTAACGTGCTGGGGGAGGCGGAGGGGCCGGGGCGGCGGCGGAGCCTCCCCGCACACACGGACGGCCCCGCCGTGAAATTTCCAATTAGGCTGCAAACACACGAGACGCCCCCGGCCCCGTGGCTGCCGTGCTGGCAGGGTGGCCGTGATCGATTACCTTGGGGTTCTCCAGGATCCCGGCTTCGTAGCTGCAGCAGGCAGGGAAGGAGAGAGAAGTCACTGCAGCACCTGCAACTTGCAACCCCAAAACCCACCCGGACGAGACCCCCGCTGCCACCCACCCCGTGAGGATGGACATAAGTGTACGTTGTGGATTTCCAGGGCATTTTAGCAGCAACTCTGCAAGGAGAGCCAGTGTCGGGAGAGTCCAGGAGATGGAGGCTGCCACATGGAATGTGCACAACTAGATAGAAAGGGAGGATGGAGGATTTGGAATCACCCATGGTCAGCATGTGGTGGGGCAGCCTGGGACAATGGATGTGCAAAGGGCTGTTCTGGACATGTAGGATGGAGGGGACTGGAGCCCCAGACCCCAGGTCCTCACCTCATAGGAAGTCCCCACCTGCCCTCACCTGATGTGCATTAGGTTCTCATCCATGCTCCAGGGCGTCTGAGGTGTCACAGGCACGGGGATCCCATGTTTCTGCCGGGAGGAGAGTGGGGGTAAGACAGCCTGCAGGGAAAGCCAGCCCTCACTGACACTGGTTCCCAGCAGCATCAGCCCCAAAAACACAAAGGCACAACCCATGGCCACCAGCGAGGCAGCGCAGAGCAAGGTGGACTCCTGTGTCCCCGAGCAACGTCAGCTCTCACCACAAGGGCCACCTCAACAGGGACACAGTGTAGCTGGGGGGACAACAGCTGCCCCAGCCCTGCCACAGACTGAGAAAGGGCCCCAGAGAACCCCACGAACCCCAGAGATGGGGACACGAGCACAGATGTTTGTTTCTCCTAGGTCCAGGGCCAGGATGGTGCAAGGCTCTCATGTATGTGGTGGGATTGTTGGGGTGTTCTTTGCAGGGCCAGGAGCTGAACTCAGTGATCCTGTGAGTCCCTTCCAACTCAAGATGTTCCTCAGTTCTGTGATTCCCCAGCCAGGCTTCCCAGCAAGGGGAGGTGACACAGGGACACAAGTCCCCAAATCCACAGGATGCTCTACAGCCTAAAGAGGACTAACACTCTGTCATGAGGGGACAGCAACGCATCCTCACAGCCTCATGCAAACACGTGGTGAAGCAGATACACCCCAAGCAGGTGGCAGTGTCCCCCTGAGCCCAGGCACCTCAAGCACACCATGCCCAGGGATGAGTGGCCTCACACTGGCTGCCTCCCTGGCACGGTGCAGCACCGAGCCTGGCTCCCTAACAAGGTCACCAGCGTGCTCATTTATCCACTGACATTTCAATGGGGGAAATTGCCTGTGAAGATGAGGTGAATACGCGGGGGAATTAGCAGGAGAGGTGCCAATGGCAGGCTGACAACTGGAGCCAGTGGGGACGTCGCCCACCCTGCCAGGACGCCGAGCCACGATGTGCTGGCCGTGGGACAGCCACAAGACAAGGCAAGACAGGGATGGAGACAGCGGCTCCCACTGTGCCTTGCTGTGTCTGCACAGCCTGGACATCGCTGGGCAGCTCTGGCATTTCAGTGTCACCACGGCAGGGACATCAGTCAGGGGCTCAGCCGGGAACAGAGGAGCAGGGGCTGAGCAGACGTTTCTTGTTTGCCAGGAAGGGGGGAAGGAAATGCTTGTGGTTGTTACATCACAGCCCTCAAACCATCACCTGAGATGGGAACAAGGTTCTGAGATCTCCTCATGTTGCAGAGGGACTGACTCAGCCCTGCTCCTGGGGGGACATGGCCTCAGGCTCATGGGTTCTGATTTGCTGGTGCCCCACTATAATTCCAGTGTAGGGCCCGCTGGGACCTCCCAGTATCCAATCTAAACATCCTCTGGCACGACTTAAGGCCATTTCCTCTTGTCCTATCTTGTACTTGCAAGAAGAGACCCACCACTGGCACACCCATCTCCCCTGGGGTATACAAATCCATCCTTCAGACCTGAATATCCAGGGATTTTGAGCTGACTTGTGTCCCCAGCCAGCCTCCTCCTGCCTCTGCCTCCTCCTGGCAGCTGGGGAAGCCAGTGTTGCCCGACCCATCCTCAGCCCGTTTCAAAGAGCATCCTCCAAGTCCAGACCCAACATCTACTGAGCCCCTGCAGCCTCGGCTGGAGGCAAAGGTGCCAGGACCAAAGAGGGATTTTGTTCTCAGCTTCTGTCGCACTTGGCTCTGCCTGTGGCAAGGCTAATCCTGGAGCAGCATCCAGGTCCTGGCTGTTCTCATCAAGGTGCGTCAGGGTGAAGCAGCCACTGGCGTGGATTTGCTGCCAGAGCAAGGCTGGCTCCACCCCCGGGGCAGCAAATCCATGGCAAGAGCTGTGCCACGGTAAATGCATCCTCACTTTCCCTGGCACCAGTGGAGCCCCAAACATCATCATTTTATAATCCCCTAGCAGCAAGGTGAGCACATTCAGGTGCTCAAAGGACCTGGCCATGCATCTCCCTCCCCTAAGGATGAAAAAGAAGGGAAACCACCTTTTCTTGTAACAGATAACCAGAGACTGAGAAGTACTAAAACCCTCACCCCACAACCTTTTGCTCTTGGAACGGGGCCCCAGTCCATTTCATTTCCCTTTTCTCCCCTTCCAAACAAACAAAACAATCCCCACAACCAAACAAAACCCCCAAACCCAAAACACATGTTCCATTTTCCATATAATAAAACCGCGGCGCTCTTAATAACTCCCCTATTTGACAATTTGTTTGGCAACATATGGAAAGCTCTCGTAAACTCTCCCCTTCATAATACAACAGCAGATGGCAAACACAATCCTCCACACGCCACTCTCTCCTGGCAGCCCTAATGGGCTTGGAGGGCTCCTCACCCTATGCCACATCCCTCCAGCTCCACACCTCGCCTTCCCAGAGATTACCCAGGCAGCTTCGATGGCAGCTATTTAAAAACTGAAGCAATTTTCTGGTTTATGCACAGAGCTGACTTTTCCCTTTTGATTGATTGAGCCGAGTTGTCAAGCATTTCCATGAAGTCGCTAAAAAAGAAAGGTACCCTGGTGGGCACATAAAAACCTGATGCAAAACTTCTACTGTGTTTTATTGTAACTTGTACTTCAAAAAGGAAGGGACAACAAAGGTGAATGTATTTGCTTTGTCTGTTATGCAAGTCAGGGAGCTGGGACCCGTTTCCTTGGAAAGCGGGTTACCATTAATAGCCAGGTAATTATGGGGCTTTTAGAAAGGAGGGAGGGGGAAAAAAAGAGAGGAAAGCTGGGGAAAAGCCCTGACCAGGAGGCTCCAAAGTGGTGCTGCAGGGATGTTGTGCAGGGTGTGCTGTTGTCAGCCACCAAGTCATGGTGAGCACCCTGCGGTCACCCTGAGCATCCTGTGGCCACTTCAAGAATCCCATGGCTACCCTGAGCCATCACAGCCACTCTGAGCATCTTTTGCTGCCCTGGGCATCTTGTGGCTACCCCACACCAGCTCCTACCTTGGCGTAATCCATCAGCTCACGGCGCCCAGGGAAGCGCCGGTAAAACTCGGGGAGCCTCCACGGCGCAACAACCTGGCAGGAGGGCAGGAGCATGAGACAAGAAGCCCCCAGCTCTCTTGTAGCCCCTGGGCCCCCTCTGCCCCCTGCCAAGGGAGCCAAGACCCACAGGGTGTTCATCCCCCAGCTGAAATTTAATCTCCCAGCACAAGGTGGGAGTAAACCAAACCCCGACCCTAACCAGGCACTGGATGCAAGGGGGAAGCAGGCAGCATCGATTATCCAGCAGCTGCTTTGGTACTGTTTCCTCTGTGGCCTCGTGGTGTTTGGGGTAAAAATAGGTCAATTAAGGATCATTACAGCCCCCTGAAATGCCAAAACGTCGCTGCGTGCAGCTGGTGGCTTGTTAAAGTGAGGCAGGGCCATTTGCATCGGTGTTAAAACAGAATTCCCAGCAGCTGGGGAGAGGCCAGGACCCTGGCAGTGGGGAGGCAGGGGATGGTTTTGGGTGCCTTACCTTGATCTTGGGACACAGGGCGTAGCAAGTGAGCTCGAACCGAACCTGGTCATTGCCCTGGAACATGAACAAAAGGTGCTGAGGGGTCACCCCAGCCCGGGGTGTGACAGCACACACATGCAGCCTCTGAGGAGCTGCTTGGCTCCAGTCACAGCTCCCCTGGTGATATTGGAAACCTTGGGCACAGAGGGCAAGGATCTTCTGTCCCATGGGATCATTCCTGGTCCCTCTCCACGGCTGGTTTGAACCCCAAACCACCTTTCCTGTAGCTCCTGACAGCTGTGTGCTCAAACCAGATTTGGGTATTTTTCCCCAAAGGCATCAAAGGACACAAAAAGGAAGAGGGGAGGGTGGGGGAAAGATCACAGTGAGCAGAGGGATGCAGCAGCTCATAATTAAATAGCTCAGAACCTCCCTTTACCTTAACTGGCCCTTGCTGATTAGGTCCCACTAATGAGTCCAGGTACCTGGGAAGGGGCAAGGAGCTGGAGCAAGGCTGGGAATTACGACCACTTCCAAGGGAATAGCACTCACTGAAGCCTATTTTCCACCCGCACCAAGGGGCGTAAGGACCGCCACTTCCCTCCCATCGGCCTGGCCCCGAGGATACATTTACACCCGGGCTGGGATTCCCGAAGGACTATTACACACAGGCAAGTACATCCAGCAGAGCACTCATTTCCCTTACAGGCCCAAAACACGTCCATCTGCTCCGGCAGCGGGGACACCCCAGATGGTCCCATTTAAGACTCCGCAGCCGGGTCGAGTTACCCGCAGTCCGTCCCTGCCTGTGCCCGCGGCTTAATGGCTTGGGGAGTGCAGCCACCGAGGGTGCCCCTGCCAGCAGGGACGGCTGGTGGCACCTGGGAGCAGAGGGGACACCATCGCACCGGGGCTGTGTTACTCCAGGGCACCTCTGAGCGGGGGCTCTCAAGAAAGGCCTGCTTGGGGTGGATGAGGTGGGCGGAAAGGGGTGCAGGGATCCGACTGCAGCAGGAGAGAGTTATTCCAGTCATGCAGCCGCCCCAGCTGCCCCTCTGCCCCATCTCCGGGGGGGCTGGCGTGTTTCTCAGCAGTCTCCTGGCTGCATTTCACATCCACCTTCTAGCAGAGTCCCCACTGTGGGGACCCCCAAACCCATTGCGATCCTCCCAGGGGGTCACCTCGCCCTACCCCTAGGCACGGGCTGTGGGAAGAGGAGGAGGAGGCGCCCGGCAGGTCCTGAGTTCCCCCACTGAGCCCTCACCTGGCCCAGGTGTGCCCGCCCCGGGCTGGGCAGCGGCTGCAGGTGCCGGGGGTGACCCACGGTCACGTCTCGCAGGTCCCACGCCCCCACCACGCTCCCCGCGGGGGATTCCCCCTCTCCAGGAAGGGGCTGGCCCCGAGCATCCCCTTTCCGCGGTCTCTGGCTGCCTCTAGCGGCGAAGGGTCCTCCCTGCGGCCAGCGGGGACAGGGGATGGGGACAGCGGGGATGGGGACAGCGACCGGAACAACCGCGGTAGGGACCGGGACAACCGGGATAGGGACAGCGACCAGGAGAGCCGGGGAATGGGGACAAGGATCGGGAGAGCCAGAAATAGGGATAGGAAGACGGACAGGGTTTGGGGCAGTCGCACCTATCCCAGGATGCCCCTAACCATGCCGGGTCGTGCTGGCCCAGTCTCAGCCGGCTCCTGGCCCGGGAAGCCCCAGCATTCTGAAATTGCTGCCAGAAACAGAGCGTTCAGCTGTGATTCCAGCCTTCCCGTCAGCGAGACGGAACCGAAATTGGGCACAGAAATCCCAGAAGTGAGAAGGAAGTGTCGAAACACGGTTGAGTTTTTGGGGACTGTGAAAAAGCACCCACAAAACACCCCGTGCACCCCTCCTGGCACCCACAGCTTGGCCCGTAGACTGATCAGCTCCCCCATCCAAGCAGCTCAAGCCATCCCCGCCTGGTGCCCGTGCCCCCCTCACCTTGCCCGTGGCCCCATGGGCGACGTACTGGGCTCCCTCGCGCTGGGCGATCTCCACGAGCTTGCGGGCGATGCAGGGCCGTGCCAGGGCCGTGCCCAGCAGGTACCGATCCTCGTAGAGGGCATTGGCCTGGACCGCCGGCCAGATGAACTCCTCCACAAACTCCCTGCTGACATCCTCGATGTAAACCTGCCGGCACGGAGGGACATTCCTGATGGGAGGGTTGCTAAGGGGAGAACCCACTCCTCTGGAGTTTTTAGGAACAGTGCAGTGAAAAGTCACTTTGCCTCCTTTTCCCTAAATGCTGTTAAATGGCTTTGGGGCAAAACCTCTGGAGAAGGGATTTCTCACTGGCACGGTCCCCTCCCCACAGGATTCACCCCTGTGGTGGAGAGCGGGGGGAACTCAAAGCCCCCAGAAGCAGGGAGGGACACCGTTACCTTCTTGGCCCCCAGCGCCAGCGCTTTCTTTCTTGCTGCCTCAAAATCTTCCTTCTGCCCAATGTTGGCCTGGAAAGCAGGAAACCACCAAGACTCGGTGTGAAACAAGACCACAAAACCCAGTGCAAGCCCAGTTTGGCACTGGGCATCATGTAAGGCATGACAGAGCCCATGCTGGCTGGGCTTGAGGCCACCCAGGATGGGCAGGAGGGGACTTCCACCCCTCAAGATGGATATCTCAGGGCCATGCCCCCCTCTGCCAAGCCCCTTGGCTCTGTCCTGATTCCCTGCCTTCATTAGCAGAGGGTCATTAGCTGGCAGGGACAGGGTGTGCCACACAGGGCTGGCAGCTCAGCAGGGCTGGCAGCTCAGCAGGGCGGCAGCGGGCTGGGCCATGGTTAACCAGCACGAGCAGCATCACCGCCACAGCCACGCACACACCAGGACCCCCCTTGCTCACCCAGGCACCCCCAGAGCAATGGCCCAGCACCCCCTCCACCCCCACCCCCTGGGGACAGGGTTCCTATGAGAGGGGGCAGCGCAGAGCTCACCAGGTAGGCGACAACGTCGTAGCCCTGCTCCTTCAGCCACACGAGGATGCAGGAGGTGTCGAGCCCCCCGCTGTAGGCAAGGACCACTGTGCCCTTGGGCTGAGCCATGGTGCTGCTAAAGCAAAGGAAAAGGGGGTCACGCTGCCACCAGCCCCTGCCCTTACTTGGGAAGGCATCAGGAAGGATCAGTTGAACCAAGAGCCCTCCCAGGCTGCGGGGAGCCAGGGGAGGGCTGGGGGCAGGAGGAAAAGCCACAGCACTGGGGCAGTGTCCAGGTTGTGGCGCTCGGGCAGAGGGGACACCCTGCCTGTGCACCAACCTGCGCACCCGGTGGTGGCTGGGCGATGCAGGAGGCCAGGGCAGCCAGAAGGGCTGTTTTGCTCTTACCTTTTCTCTATGCTGGCAGCCCCAGCAGAGCCTTTTCCACGCTCTGCAAGTGCTCTGCAACGCTGGGGAGCCGGGGCTCAGACGCAGGCGCCCGGCCGTGGCAGAGGCACAGCTCAATGCCTTGCTCTGGCACGACCCAGCACGTCCCAGCCATCTGCAGAGAGCGGCCACTGGCTCAGCCCCCAGTGCCCACCAGCACTGCCTGGCCTGTCCTGGCTGCAGGGCTGGGGGGCTTGGCAGCCCCCCCTTGAGCCCNTCCTCCACAAACTCCCTGCTGACATCCTCGATGTAAACCTGCCGGCACGGAGGGACATTCCTGATGGGAGGGTTGCTAAGGGGAGAACCCACTCCTCTGGAGTTTTTAGGAACAGTGCAGTGAAAAGTCACTTTGCCTCCTTTTCCCTAAATGCTGTTAAATGGCTTTGGGGCAAAACCTCTGGAGAAGGGATTTCTCACTGGCACGGTCCCCTCCCCACAGGATTCACCCCTGTGGTGGAGAGCGGGGGGAACTCAAAGCCCCCAGAAGCAGGGAGGGACACCGTTACCTTCTTGGCCCCCAGCGCCAGCGCTTTCTTTCTTGCTGCCTCAAAATCTTCCTTCTGCCCAATGTTGGCCTGGAAAGCAGGAAACCACCAAGACTCGGTGTGAAACAAGACCACAAAACCCAGTGCAAGGCATGACAGAGCCCATGCTGGCTGGGCTTGAGGCCACCCAGGATGGGCAGGAGGGGAGTTCCACCCCTCAAGATGGATATCTCAGGGCCATGCCCCCCTCTGCCAAGCCCCTTGGCTCTGTCCTGATTCCCTGCCTTCATTAGCAGAGGGTCATTAGCTGGCAGGGACAGGGTGTGCCACACAGGGCTGGCAGCTCAGCAGGGCTGGCAGCTCAGCAGGGCGGCAGCGGGCTGGGCCATGGTTAACCAGCACGAGCAGCATCACCGCCACAGCCACGCACACACCAGGACCCCCCTTGCTCACCCAGGCACCCCCAGAGCAATGGCCCAGCACCCCCTCCACCCCCAGCCCCTGGGGACAGGGTTCCTATGAGAGGGGGCAGCGCAGAGCTCACCAGGTAGGCGACAACGTCGTAGCCCTGCTCCTTCAGCCACACGAGGATGCAGGAGGTGTCGAGCCCCCCGCTGTAGGCAAGGACCACTGTGCCCTTGGGCTGAGCCATGGTGCTGCTAAAGCAAAGGAAAAGGGGGTCACGCTGCCACCAGCCCCTGCCCTTACTTGGGAAGGCATCAGGAAGGATCAGTTGAACCAAGAGCCCTCCCAGGCTGCGGGGAGCCAGGGGAGGGCTGGGGGCAGGAGGAAAAGCCACAGCACTGGGGCAGTGTCCAGGTTGTGGCGCTCGGGCAGAGGGGACACCCTGCCTGTGCACCAACCTGCGCACCCGGTGGTGGCTGGGCGATGCAGGAGGCCAGGGCAGCCAGAAGGGCTGTTTTGCTCTTACCTTTTCTCTATGCTGGCAGCCCCAGCAGAGCCTTTTCCACGCTCTGCAAGTGCTCTGCAACGCTGGGGAGCCGGGGCTCAGGCGCAGGCGCCTGGCCGTGGCAGAGGCACAGCTCAATGCCTTGCTCTGGCACGACCCAGCACGTCCCAGCCATCTGCAGAGAGCGGCCACTGGCTCAGCCCCCAGTGCCCACCAGCACTGCCTGGCCTGTGCTGGCTGCAGGGCTGGGGGGCTTGGCAGCACCCCCTTGAGCCCAGCCCAGCCTTAAGTCTAATTAAAGCTCACGGGGCATTTGTTCTAATTGCACTGCACGTGTTTTCTGCCAGCACAAAACACCTGTGTGGGGGATTCAGTGCCCCACACCCTCCAGCCAAGGATATCGAGGACTTCAGCCAACAACAGGAGATGGTGAAGGACGCAGCAGCCTGGATCTCAGGGGAGGATTGGGGGTCCTGGGCAGGAAGGGGCTCCGGACTGTCCCTGCAGTCCCTGGGCCAGGCTGTGAATCCCAGGGCCCCACGAAGAGGCGATGCCAGCTGACCCTTGGCCGGGGGAGGCGGACGGCGGAGCCGGCCAAACCCCGTCCCGAGCAGCTTTCACACTGCTGCTGCCAAGTCAGCACAATCCTGCTCCTGCAGGCCGGGAAGGCGCCGTGCCGGGCCGCTCCGGGCTGGCCCACCCAGCACCTCTCCCAGTGGGATGCGGTTGTGCCGGGGTGTGCCCCAGCAGCCTGGTCCTGCCAGCGCGGTGCGGAGCCAGCGCCCCACGGGGCACGGCGCGGAGCCAGCCAGGGCAGGCTGTGCCCTGCTGCTGCCAGGTTCTTGCTGAGGAGCAAAGGGGTCCGGCAGCCCCGTACCCTCCCTCCGGCTCCCCGCGCCTGCCACGCAGGCAGCGCCCGGTGCCCAGGATTGTGCAAGCAGCATTTCCCTGCTCGTGGGGCCCCGTGGCCGTGCCAAGCTGGGTCCCTGCCCAGCGAGGTTCAGCCGTCCCTTCCGCACCGGGGCATTTACAGGAAGGCAGTCGCAGTTTCCAGAAGGGCCCAGCCCAACCCTGACGCTGCGCCTGCGGCTCCTTTTGAGACAGCTTCCCTCCTTTACTCCTAAACTCATCCCCGCCGTGGCCACCAGCATCGCTGTTGCGGTTGCCAGCCTGAGTAAGCACCTCCGAGACCGGGCACGCTCGCTCTGCAAGTGGCCCAGCAGCGCGATAGGGAAACGCCTCCAGCTTCTGCCTGCTCAGACACGTCCCAGCGCCGCAAAGCCCGAGGGGCCTGGGGGCACCTTGCCCTGGAGACGCATCCTGCATCCCAGAAAGGGGGTGGGGCCCCCCGCGTTACCAGCTCTGGAAACAAGGCTCGTGCCAAGCCCGCCTGCCCAGGAAGGGAGAGCCCCAAAGTTTCAACGTTCGGTAGCAATAAATCAGAGCAAACAAAGCTCAGTGAAGGGGAACGCGGCGGGACTTTCTCAGCCCTTATTATTATTCCGTAGCAATTTCCGTGTGAGTCGGGGCAGGGATTTTGCTGGAGAGACTGAGGCTGGCCTACACCAAAGGAACACTGCGCTTTCGGTTTTAAACCCAAGAAATAAATAGAAGGAGGGAGGGGAATAAAAAGCCTGAAACTTTGGTCAAGAGAGGAACTGTCTTCGCCAGTCTGGCTGGAGGAACAGCCGGGCTGCTGCCTGTGGGCTGCGATGGGGCAGGCAGGAGAGGCAGGAACGGGCAGGAGGGGCAAGGACTGGGGCAAAGGCAGGCAGGAGGGACAGGAGCAGCCTTTCCAGGGGTTCGTGCAGAAGAGGCTTGTGCTCATTGGTGCTGGAGTTTTCCTCACCATCACTCCTCCAGCTCGCGGAGGTCCCATCCTGCCCTCCAAAATCCCCGGAGCTGAGAGAGCACGAGGTGGTGCCGGCTGAGGTCTCAGTTCCCCTCCCTCAGGGTGGCCAAGGGGACGGAAATGGGACTCACTTGAAAACACACACCCCGCACCCCCCTCCCCATCCCAAACTGAGCTGGGAAGGGCTTGACTGCAGTCTGCACAGCGCTGGGAAGGGGCTGGCACCCCGCCGCTCTGCTCCAGCACCCAGGGGTGGGGGACACCCGTGGGGGGGTGGAAATGGGACAGACAGGTTGAGGGGACATCCCCCAAGGCAAAGGCCCCCCTTTCCCCTTCCCCCCCATGCCATGCCCGCACTCACACACTCCCGGTGTCCGGCTGCCCTCGGTGCTCTGGTCCGGTGCCTGGAGCATCCTCCCCCTCCTCCTCCTCCTTTATAACCGGGCGTAGGCAGGCGGAGCCGCCGCAGGACAGTCCCCCCTTGGGCACCGTCCCCGGAGGAGGCCCTGCGCTCCTCCTGCCCGCGGGGTGCCCGGCAGAAAGGGGGGAGAAGCTGCACCCGGGCCGGGATGGAGCCAGCGCCCAGCCCCAGCATGGCCACTCTAGGTGCTGTAGCTGCTGTCCCCCCACTCCTGAGCTCCTCAGCAGCCTCCACGAAGCACCCAGGGGTGTCACTGGGGGTGGGACTCCACGGAGTCACCTGCCCCCGAGAAGTGGGAAAATGGGGGCAGAGGAGAGATGGTGCTCTGCAGCACCTGACTTTCCTCCCTGGACCGGCAAGCAGGGGGAAGGCTGGATTTATTGGCACCTCCATCAGGAGGCGATGCAGGAGCCAGGATGGGACAGGACACAGAGCTGTCCATGGGGCCAAACTCACTTTTCCCCCTCACGCATGCCCAGGTCAGCCCAGGCCCACAGCAGACCTGGCTTTGGAGGACAGGAAAGCTCCCTCCCAAAGGACAGAGATTTTTAGGGGAATCTCAGGCAGGTGCAGCAAGAGGCAGCTCCAGTGACAGGATCTGACCACAGAAGATGCATGGCCACCATCAGCCTCTGTGGCCCAGCCCTGGTGACTGTGGGCTCATGTCTCCTGGAGCCAGCACTCCCTATCCCATCCCACACCATCAACGAGGACTGAAACAGTGTTTCACATACAGGGAGGCCACGTCCTGCTCTTGCTGCTTGAGGGACTTGACACTGGGGCAGGATTGGACCTTCAGGGGCTGGACATTGGCCTTCTGGCATTGCCACATCCAGACAACCTCCCTTTTATGGTCCAAGGCCAGGCAGGGAGGTGTCCAAAGAATTGGACACCAGGGAGGTGTCCTGGGAATTCTCCCACACCCTGAAGGAAGCTGCCTTCTTCAGGCACAGCTAATATGTAGCCACAAAACACCTTCATAAAATCAATAAGAGTGCACAGAAACCAAGTGGATTTAAAAAAAAAACAAACAAAAAGACTATTTCAATTTAATACATGGTTAATGCTGGGGTGCCCCACACCCTCCCCAGCCCAGGGAATCCCTCCCTGCACACCAGTGGGACCCTCGCTGGCCACTGTCAGCCAGTTCATCTTCCCACCCCCACATTTGGGGACTGATAGCGGCCAAGGCCATCCAGAGCTGTGTTTGTTCTGGGATCTGGGACCCAATTGCAAGAGGTTAGTGGGACATCTTATCCCCCGCCGGGATCCTGACTCTCCTGCTGAGTCAGGGCCCGGCCCTGGGTGAAGGGAACACAGCTGAGGGGCCAGGGGTGGGTCTGGGAGGGAGAGAATGGGAACAAGCTCAGCACTCCCTGAGCCACGTGCCCCACCGATGGGGTGGGGAGGGACAGGAGGAGAAACGACCCTGCGTCCCCTCCTGTCCCTCGGCTGTGTCAGTAAGGGTAGGGGGAGACGGAGATGAGGAGGAGGAAGACGCTGGGTGCTCGCTGCCCGTCTGGGGCCAGCGCCTGCACCTTGAGCCGGTGGGTGCCGGGCTCCCGCAGCGGCCNCCGGGGTGAGGTGCACCACGTCCCGGCGGGCAGCGATGCCGAGGGGCAGGGGGAGCACCTGGTACTGCAGCGTGGGGGGGCCGGCCGGGCCGCAGAACGGGGGGCAGCGACCAACGCACAGCCTGCATGAGAGATGGGGAATGTGGGTTGTGGTGGGTGCCGGAGAGCGGNCGGAGAGGACACTCGGGTTCATGGCGACAAGAGGAGAGCCGGGATGGGCACCCCCAGCCCCACAGCACGACTCACCCTGGGCGGGAGCCTCTCTGGTACCCGGCTGGGCAGGGCACATCCATGCAGCGGGCACCTCCACGGGTGTTGAAGCACATCTGGCTCGAGCCACACTGGATTGTGCCCTCCACGCACTCATCGACATCTGCAGGGAGAGAGGGGACAGGTCTGGGGGTGCTGGGGTGCCCATGGCTGAGATAGGGGTCCAATCCCAAGCTCCCCCACCCTCCCACATCTGCCTGGACACCAAGGCAGTGAGACATGAGCACACAGACTGTGGAGTGCTGAGTCTGGGAACAACCCTCCCAAGAAAGGAGAAAGACTTGCAGCCCCAAAAAGATGACACCCAGGGCACCGTGGGGACTGGGCACTCCCCTGGCACCCCTGTACTGACCATGGCAGGTCTTCCCGTTGGACAGCAGTCGGTAGCCGGGGGGGCAGAGGCAGAGGTAGCTGCCCGGGCTGTTTCTGCACTCGTGCTGGCACTGGTTCAGTGCCTGGCACTCATCAAGGTCTGTAGGGCAAGAAAGGGTGAAGACAAGATGGGAAGGATCAGTTCCCTCTGGTGCCACTGCCTTGGGCCAAGCTGGCTCTCACCTGCCCTTCCCAGCACAGCAAAGACCACGGGGCACAAACAAAGTGGTGGACAGGGCAGCAAGAAGGACACGAGGTACCTTTCGGGGACAAAGTGGCCTCTGAACTCCCCGCAACACCCTTCCCCAGTGCACACTCACCAGTGCAGGTGCCATTCCTCCTGATGTAGCCCGTGGGGCAGGGGGGGCCCCGGGCACCCATCCCTGCATCCTTCGCCACGCGGCGCAGGGCGAGCTGAGTGTAGAAGGATCGTCCCCGTGGGCGGCTGCTCGGCCCCCGCCAGCGCAGGGGGGTGTCCCGGGGCACGCTGTCCGTTGTGTCCCCTCCATCTGTCCCTGCTGTGCCACACTGTCCCCCGGGCAGCAGGGTCCTGCCAGCGGGGCACAGGCACTCATAGGAGCCCCGCAGGTTGCGGCACTCAAAGGCACACGGTGGTGGAAACTGCAGGCACTCATTGATATCTGGGGGAGGAAAGAGGTGGGGAGCTGCAGCTGGGTGGGGGAAACCGAGGCTGGAGCAGACCATGGACCCTGAGAGCCCAGCTCATACCCAGGCAGGGCCAGCCAACGCCCAGCGTGCGGTAGCCAGGAGGGCAGGAGCAGCGGTAGGACCCGGCGGCGTTCTGGCAGATCTGGTTGTAGCGGCAGGCGTGGGACCCCCCGCTGCATTCATCGATATCTGGGGAGCAGAGAGAGGACAGGGTTGGGGGGATGGGGAAGTGGCACCAGGTGCCCCTTGCCATCCTCATGCCGCCTCAGGAAGGGTCCGCACCAATGCAGTACAGCTGCCCAGGATCCGGGATGAATCCCAGTGGGCACTGGTCTCTATCAGCCCCTGGGAATTGAGCAGAGAGAATGAGATGTGACATGTCATTGCAGGCACGTGGCCTTTGCACCCTCACAGACACCCAGAACTGATAATGGATCCACCCCCATCCTTGGGACTGCCCTGCTTACCTGCATCAAGTGAGGCACGGAGCTGGAAGCGGAGCTCCTCTTTGGCTGGGTCATAGGAGGCTGTGACGGCTCGGGCCCGGAGGTGCTGTACCCGAGGGGGCTGTGGCCCCACGGGGGGGTCGAACACGATGGTGTGATTGCAGTGGGCATGGACGAGGCGTCCATCCTGCAGGAAACTCTGCACCGAGCCCCCAGAGATCTGCCCCGTGCCCGTCTGCACGTAGCGCTCGCTGAAGTCCTGGGGAGAGGCAGGGAGGGGGGTCAGGCCATGGATCCCCACCATGCTCCCAGCTCCCGTGGGAGTCGTGGTCCCACGGGGATAACGGGCAGTGCCAGCACCTGCAGCAGCACCACGGCATGGCCGAAGCTCTCCGGCACGGAGCCGCTGATGACACTGTCCAGCCGCAGAGCGCCAGCACCATCCGCGCCCCGGGCGAGGTGGGTGACCCGCAGGAGCTCCCCTGCCAGGGGGAACAGTGAGCAGCAGCCCACAGCACCCCCACACCCAGCTCCATTCCCGGATCAGGGATGGTGCATGGGGTAGGTGGAGTCTGAGCTTCCTCAGGAGCTGACCAGGCTCTCCTGTCAGAGACCCCTCACCTGTGGCAAACTGCAGCAGAGACTCGTGCTGGAAAGTGCCCTGGGTGAGCAGGAACCCGCTCTGGGCTGCCCCGCTGGTGTGTGCCAAGGACCAGTAAATGGGGGCAATGATGGTCACCAGCACCCGCATCAGCGGCCCTGGGAATGGGGAAGAAAGGGTGTCACCACGGACCCAGCACCCTCCTAAGGGGGCACCCAGCCTGTCCCATCCCTCCTTGCCCACAGGGCACAGATATGGGGGCTGATTTTGGGGGAAAAAATAAATAAAAGCCTTTCCCCCAAGATTTACAGCTGACAGATGTCAAAACTCTTACAAAGATGAGGGTAGAAATGTCCACCCACCTATGGCAGGTGGAATGCTCCCAATGCTGCTCTGGAGGGCGGTGGTGCCAGACTGAGAGTCACCCAGCACGCTGGCATCAAGGGTGGACACACCGAGCTCGTGGCCATTGATGACACCGACCAGGCTGCCCCGCACCTGGTGCAGCTCCCCTGGGGCAATTAGGATGGGGTCAGGCAGCAGCACTGGGACTGCACACCCATGGGAGAGCAGGGTGCTTCCCTGACTCCCCTCTCACTAATTTGCATGTCAAGAAAATCTTGTTTTCTGGAGGTGAAGGCAGCCAGAGCAAGGCAGGCAGTGTCCCTGCCTGGCTGTAGCACGGTCTCCAGAGACCCCACGGCTCCAGGCACGGTGCCATGCTGGCAAGGGATGTTGTGAGCGTGGCCCTGTGGCTCGTCACACCAACAGGCACTGACACCCCCAAACCCTGCTCTGTATCAACCTCAAGGTCCTGGCATAGCCCCAAGCTTTTATTTGCTTCTCCAGCATGCCTGGCAGCGAAATGCCACCAGCCACACAAGGGCACATGGGGCACCTGGCACTTCCTCCAGCCTGGCTCTCTGCTCCCGAGGGGCAGCAGGAAAGGATGTGTCTGTGCATTTAGCAGAGCCCCTGGGAGACAAGAATTTAATCATGGGCAGCTAAGGCAGGAAGGCCGAGGAGAGGCCAGTGAGGGCTGGCACGCGGTGGCTGCTTGGGCACAGGCCTTCAGCTGAGCA
This sequence comes from Dryoscopus gambensis, assembly GCA_013389985.1. Taxonomy (NCBI): domain Eukaryota; kingdom Metazoa; phylum Chordata; class Aves; order Passeriformes; family Malaconotidae; genus Dryoscopus; species Dryoscopus gambensis. Next base: position 198,993 of record WEIT01018809.1, read on the forward strand.
GTGGGAGAGAGCAGAGGACAAGCCAGAGTATGAATCACAGGGGCTGGAACAAGCAAGGAAGGGCAATATCCCTCCAAACCACCGTGCTGGAGGTCTTACCCCAGGGTGTAACAGCACTGCAGGCAGCCCCAGCCCCCGAGCCAGCCAAAGCCCCCAGGGCCAGGGGCAGACCCACCTTGGACATCCAGGGAGGTGTGGGCGACAGCAGAGCCCAGGGCATTGCGGGCGAGGCAGGAGTAGCTGCCGGCGTCACGGTGGGCGACAGAGGGCAGGAGCAGAGTGGCATTGGGCAGGACACGGGCGTGGCGACCCTCGGGGAGTGGCTCCCCATCCCGCTGCCACTCCACGGAGGGGGTGGGCTCCCCTGACACGACACAGTGCAGCAGCACCCGCTGCCCGGCATGGACTGTCACCGCTCCTGGTGTCACTGTCACCACGGGGGCACCTGGGCAGGGAAAGGGATGCAGGAAGTGATGCAGCACTCCAGCGGTTCTGGGAGCATTCCCCACGGATCAGGGGTGGTTGGAGGGGCTGAGAGGTGACGTGGTTTGCAGCCACTTAAAAGAAGGGTGCGGAGGTGGGCAGCACTCACTCTGCAGAGCCAGGGTGACAACTTTTGCTGCTGTGCCCGCGTCGTTCTCTGCCACACACTGGTACTGCCCCGCATCGGTGCTCTAGCAGGAAGAACAGCATCAGTGCAGCTTTCTGCTTTGCCAGGAAAGCACTCTGAAATGCGCCAGCACCCCCCATGCCCCGCTCACCCCCACAGCACGGATGGCCAGGGAGCCATTCTGCAGCTGGCGCAGGCGCCCCTGGGCCACCACCGGCACCCCGTCCTTGCTCCAGCGGATGAGGGGCTCAGGGTGACCCTGGGCATCGCAGTCGAGGAGGGCATCACCTCCGGAGCGCTCCACCTGGTAGGTGCTGGCGTCCCCCTGTATGACCGGTGCCTCTGGGAAAGGGAAAGGGGTGGCAGAGGAGGGGGGCTGGACTGGCACCCCAGTTTCCCTGCCAGCACCTACCTCTGACAGAGACGAAGGCAGAGGCCCTGATGGCACCGGCGCTGTTCTCGGCGTGGCAGACGTAGGTCCCGCTGTCCGTGGGTGTGGCTGCCTCCCGCCGCAGGATGCTCCGCCCGCTCTGCCCCGACACACCATCTGCGGGGTGCAAATCCCCAAAAGCGTGGTTGGGGATCAGCTGGTTACAACCCCGCACAGCCAGACGTGCTGGCACGCTGGGGACCCTGAAAGGTGGGGCAAAGGTGGCACCAGGATCACATTCTCCCCCAAGTTCAGCATCCTCTGCCCCTGCCCAGGTACCAGTGACGAGCTGCCCGTTGGCCATCCAGGAGACGCGGGGCTGGGGGCTGCCCACGGCAGCACACACCAGCTCCAGCCTCTCGCCCCGGCTCAGGGTGATGTCTGTGGGCAGGTGGGTGAAGGTGGGCAGGGTGTGGATGGAGAGGGAGAGCCGGCGGACGGCCCTCCCAGCAGAGTTCACCGCGGTGCAGGAGTAGCTCCCAGCGTCCCCTTCCTGCATGAGGATGAGAGGGAATCATCTTGAGTCTGGGGTCCAGCTGCAGCCCTGGCTCGCTGAGCTACAGCTCTGCTGGTTGTTGTGCATCTAAAAAGTCACAGTTTGGACAGAGCCACTTTTTCCAGCCCACATCAGCAATCTCACAGTGCCCCAACCCTCCAGCCTGTGGCACAGGACTGCGCGCGGCTCTGGGACACTTGTCCCTCAGCACTCCAGCCTCACAGCAGCCCTAGGTGCTCACCCGGACATCCCGGAGCAGCAGCTCCCCGGAGGGCAGGACAGCGGCCCTCCCGCCCCGCACCAGGGCTCCCTCCCGGCTCCAGGACACGCGAGGCTCGGGGACACCACGGGCAGGGCAGGGCAGCAGCACCTCCAGCCCCTCCAGGACCACCAGCTCCAGCGGGCCGGCGGCGATGATGGGGGGCACTGAATGGGACAGAAGGGCAGGGACTTGCTCACACCTTGGCAGCCACGTTTTGCTGTGAGGTGCGGGGGAAGGGGCTGGGCAGAGGGGTGAGCACTGGGGCTCTGATCGCTGCTCTACCTTGCACAATGAGCCTGGTCCTCCCCGCAGCAGTGCCCGAGGGGTTGCGAGCCATGCACAGGTACGTGCCTGCATCCTCCGGGGCTGCTCGGAGGAGACGGAGCTGCCCGTTGGGGAGCACCTGCAGCCCAGACCCTGGCAGAAATGAAGGACAGGACGGGGTAGCACAGCTCAGCCAAGGCGCAGATGGATGATGTGCAGGGACTGCTTCCCCCACAGAAGTGCCTCCTCCCAAGGTGTCTCCATGGAACAGCTCCAGAGCCTACCACACCCACCTTGGACAGCAGCCGGGAGCCAGGAGGACCCACGCACAGTGACACCCAGACCCTGCCAGGTTGTCTACAACCCCTTGGGACCTAAAGTCTTCCCCCAAGTAAAGGCTGGCAGATGATGTGGGCTCTGCCAGCCCCCAGCACACTCCTGCTCACCTCCAGCGATGCCAACACCATCCTTTTGCCAGGTGACCTCCGGCCGGGGGACGCCAGTGGCCTCACAGGACAGAACCACACTGGTGTTGACCATCACCATCACCATGCCAGGCAGGGGCTTCAAGGCAGGGGGCTCTGTGAAGGGCAGGGAAGTGCTACCCTGGGAGGAGGGTGCAGGACCCCCAGCAGCAGGCCCCGGAGCCGTGCGTACCGTGCACCGTGAGCCAGAGGTGTTTCCGGGCCGTGCCCGCGGCGCTCCGAGCAGTGCAGGTGTAGCGGCCGGTGTGTGCAGGCAGCGCCTGCCTGATCTCCAGGGCTCCTGGAAAACAGCGGGCAGAGGGGAGGCAGAGGGAGGGCTGGCAGGGGCCCGCTGTGCCAGGCAGGGCTGTGCTGCCCTGTGCTGTACCTCTGGGCAGGACACGGTAGCCCCTTCCTCTGCTGCCCAGCTGAGCCCCCTCCTTGCTCCATGACACCGTGGGTGGGGGCACGCCAGAGGCGTAGCAGGTGAGGACTGCGGGGGACAGCCGGGTGACAACCACATCCGTAAGGTCATCGGCGATGGTGGGCGGCACTGGAGAAAGGAGGCAGGGAGGTGAGCAGGGCTGTATGGCAAATGTTGAAGAGGATTCTGTCCCTGTTCACATGGGCACGAGTATTTCTCTTCCCCTCTTGTCCACCCCCAAGCCCAGTCCTTGAGAGGGGACTCAATCCCATGTGGGGCAGGGGCACACCCACATCACCCCCGAGGTCGTTACAGATCCTGGGAAAGCCACGCTCAGCAAGGCCCCCAGCCCCAGGAGCTCACCATGGACAGACACGAGGAAGACCTTCCGTGCCTCTCCAGCAGCGCTGGTGGCGATGCACTCAAACCGCCCCTTATCCCGGGGACCAGGGCTGGAGATGAGCAGTGACCCCGAGGACTGCAAACTGTGTGGGCAGAGCACACATCAGGATCACCCCTGTCCCGTGGGGGGCAGCAGGAGGGGCAAATCCCACCCTACAGGGGAACCCTTTGCTGTACAAGGTGGCGGGTGCTGCGGGTACCTGTAGGTGCCAGATGAGAGGTGCAGGTTCAGGGGACGGCCATCCTTCTCCCACCTGATGTGGGGCTCGGGGGACCCCCAGGTGTCACAGCCCAGCGTGGCCGGCTGCTGAGCCAGCAGGGTAAGGTTGGAGGGCCCAGGGGCGATGGCGGGAGGGACTGTGGGAGGGCATGGCAGCGATGAGCAGAGGACAGTAGCATATCATTGCACTGATGAGAGCAGCCCAGCCGTGGTGGGTTGCAGGGGGGTGAGCCAGGAGGGATCCATCCAGCTCTCCCGCTTACCCAGGACATGGAGCTCCAGACCTTGCCGGTCAGAGCCAGCAGGGCTGGATGCCATGCAGAGGTAATGGCCCAAATCCTGGACCTGGACGGGGTCAATTTGCAGGGAGCCTCCTGGCAGGAGCTGCAGCCTGGGGAGGGAGAGCAAGTGAACCCTGTGGGTTCAGGGCTGGGAAGGCTGGGAAGGTGACAAGGGCCATTGCAGTCACATGAAGCACGTTCCCACTGAGCTGGTGTGAGGACAGAGCACACTGCTCCACAGGGTGACTGGCACATTAAATCATTTGTTGCTGTGGAGGATGGCACAATCTGAGCTCCAGCTCTTGGTGCCACCAACCCGCAGAGCCTCGTACCTCTCACTGCCAGGCAGGGGCAGGAGCTGGCCGTCCTTCCGCCACGTCACCCGGGGCACGGGCCACCCCTCTGCCCGGCACGGCAGCACGGCCGAGGTGTTCAGCAGCACCTTCACCTCCTCAGGGCCCGGCTGGATCTCCGGGGCCACTGCAGCAGCGCCCAGAGACACCACCGAGAGTGCAGAATAAGGCTCAGGGATGGAGGACGCCAGCCCAGAGCAGCACTGGGGGGGATGCCAGCCCTGCCATCCCATCACCCGACCATAAGGCACCCTATAATATCCCACATCCTGGATCTAACCGGGAAGGAGCCGGCACTCCGGGCCAGGGCAGGGCAGCACTTACCGTGAACCTGCACCCGGACGCGCGGGCCGGTGTCCCCGGGGGCGCTGGTGGCCCTGCAGCTGTACTCGCCGCCGTCCGCCGCAGCCACCGCCCGGAGCTGCAGGAAACGCCCCTGGGCCAGGACCTGCCTGCGGGCATCCTCCTAAAACCCCCGGGACCCCCATCAGCAGCCACCCAGCACCACCCCAGCACCAGCCCGATGCTGGTGCATCCCAGTCCCTGACCGCCCCTGGTCCCGTCACAGGTACCTGCAGCGGGGAGCCCTCCCGGTGCCACTCGATGTTGGGGTGGAGCTCAGCACCCTCTGGGCACTCGAGGAGGAGCTGCCCCCCTGCCACAGCCGTGATGATGGGGATCTCCCCAGGGCTCGCGATGCTGGGTGGTGCTGTGGGACATGGCCCAGGGGGGGTCAGGGTGTGCCACGGGGGTCAGGCACCCCCATACCTGTCCCTGTAAGTCATGCATAGGCCCCCGCTCTGCAGGACCATCACTGTGCTCCAGACCCCTCTTTTGGAGCCCACACCAATCCCAAAGAAGGATGCAGGGATGCTCTGGTTCTCTGGTCCCTCAAAGCTTGGACCATCCTGCAGCCCCCCCTGCTCGCTGCACTGCTGGGGTCACACTACCTTGGATGCTGACATGGAAGCTCCTGCTGTCCTCCCCTGCAGGGCTAGTGGCCAGGCAGGTGTACAAGCCAGCATCAGCCACCTGCACAGCCAGGAGAAGGAAAAATTGAGGTACAGAAAGAAAACCCAGGTAGGGAGAAAAAAGTGGAGCTCCTACCTCAGTGCTCTCAATGTGGAGGGTGCTCTCATTCCCCAACACAAGCAAGGGCCCTGCCAGCAGCCGTCCATCCTTGTCCCAGGTGACAGTGGGCATGGGGACACCCGTCACCACACATGTCAGCTCCAGAGGAGTGCCCACAGCGATGGATATCTCAGTGGGGTGGGACGCAGCCTCGACACGGGGTGGCTCTGCAAGGCACACAGCAAGGCAGGAGGGCTCATCCCCTCACTGCTCCCAAAAAATTGGCTAAGCTGCCTTTCCCAAATCCCAGAGGGATGACACGCACCCATCACCAGGAGGTGGAAGGCCTTGCTGACCTCCCCCACTTCATTCACCACCAGGCACGAGTAAACGCCTGAATCAGCCGGCCCCACGGCCACCAGGCTCAGCTGTGGGCCACCAGGCACCTGGTCACTCTGCTGCCCCAGAGGCTCTCCATCCTTCAGCCAGGTCACTGATGGTGCTGGGGACCCGGTGGCTTTGCAGGTGAAGGTGACATCAGAGCCCTCAGCCACCATCTGCTCCTCACTGCTCTCGGGGCTCTCCAGGACAGGGGGCACTGGGGAGGGAAGGATTCCCTTTAAGGGAGAAAAGTCAGGTCCCCAGGCACTGGGGGTGGGTTTGGCCTTTCCCTGCTGCCCTGTGAGCAGCCAGAGGTGGCTCAGCCCTCCTGCAGGATGCTCTGGGACTGTTCTCAGGCTGGTCCTGCTTTGCTCCATCCCTTCCAAACCCACCCTAGCAGTCGAGGGATGGCTCAGGACCCTGCTTGGGAATGGGATGCAACGCACAACGTGTGCTCTGCCAACAGAATGAGTGTCCAGGTGCCCCCTGCTCTGCCCAACTCAAGCCCTGCCCCGTACCCTGTATCTGCAGGACGAAGCTGCGATCGGCCACCCCTGCCCGGCTGGACACAATGCACGTGTAGAGTCCGGCATCGGAGACCTGTGCCTGGGAGATCCTAACCCATGGGATGGGACACAGGGGTGGGGAGGAGACATCAGCTCCGGGTGACCCCCTGCTCCCCAAGGTGACACTCGGCCACTCCAGGGCGCAGCAGTGGCCATTCCCTCACGCAAACCTGGGCACGAGCCCCAAAGCTCCAGGGTCAATTCTCACCGGAGGATGTGCCCAGCTGAGAGCAGGGTGACATGAGGGGACAGGCGGAGGGGCAGCCCATCCTTCAGCCAGCTCACGTGCAGCGGAGGGGACCCCCGTGCCCAGCACTCCAGGGTCACCACGGCGGACAGGACCCCACGGACCACCTCCGAGTCATCAGCGCCTCTCTCGATGGCGGGAGGGACTGGGCGAGGGCACAGAGCGGCTGATGGGGCTGTCCGGGGTGGGGGTGGCCCCGGCGCTGCCCCGCAGGTCCCAGCCCCGCTCACCCAGCACGTTCAGCGTGTGCAGCCGCGTGTCCTCGCCCAGGCTGTTCCGGGCCAGGCACGTGTAAGCTCCGGAGTCGGCGGCTCGGAGCCCCTCGAGGAGCAGGGAGCTGCCATCCGGGGACACCCTGCGTGGGGAGGATGGGACAGTGACCTGTGTGCTCGTCCCCAACGAGCCCGTGGGGCAGAAGTGCTCTATACTCGGTTTACAGCCAAAGATGAAGGGTTTTGGGCACGTCGCAAGGTCGGGGCACCAACTGGGACCCTGCCAGGGTGACAGTGACCATTCCAGTCTCCAGGGTTTAACCCAGGATGATATTCTCCCAGAAAAGAGCTCGGATGAGTGCATCCCGGACCAAACAACAGGAAGAAGCAGCAGAACTCAGCCTGTCTTGCCCAGCAATTCTGCACGTGGGGACACTGAGCCCCTGGAGTGTCCCCCCAGACTCACCGGGCGTGGGAGGGGGGCTGCAGCTCCAAGGGCTGCCCGTCCTTCAGCCAGGAGATGTGGGGGGTGGGCTGCCCCTCTGCCCGGCACTCCAGCCTCACCCTGCCGCCCTCCAGCACGCTGTGCTCGCTGGGGTCCCCTGCACTGATGATCTGGGGGGCCACTGCACCGAGGAGAGAGGGAGGCTGAGGGAGAGGAGGGGGAGGAAGGCTCACCTCCGAGGGAGAGCCCGCAGGGAGCAGGCTGCCTCGGGGAAGCCCTACCTCGCACCAGCACCATGAAGTCCCTGCGTGCCTCGGCCCCTGGGCCCCGTGCCAGGCAGGTGTATCGGCCCTGGTGGAAGGGCTGGAGGGGGCTGAGCTGGAGCTGGGCCCCCCCAGACACCACACCCTGCTCTGGGCTCATCTCTGCAAGGAGACAGGGTGAAGGGGGCTGAGCAGTGCTCCTCCACTGAGCCTTCCCCAGGCTCGTTGTGCTTCTCCCTTCCCACCCCTGGCACCCAGGTTTGGGGACAGCGTTAAAGCAAAGCAAGGTTTTTGCAGAGTTCACTGCTGGAGCTTTACAGGAGAAAAGAGCCACTGGTTTGGGGGCAAAGCCCTGTCCCAGCAAGCACCCCAAGGGCTGGTACCCAGAGAGCTCACCCCCCCATATATCTCCATCACATCTTGTGCCCACATCCCATTGCTTGGCACCTCAGGAATGAGCCTGAGGTCTCTTAAAAGCATGCAGGGAAAAGTCCAGTCCCTCCATCCTCTGTCCCCTCCCTGTGCGGCCCTGAGGGTCTCTTGCAGCAGGATTAGAAGCTGGGAAACTGAGGCAGGACTGTGTGGAGGGGAGCAGCAGCGAGGCTGGGGGTGGCAGCCTGGCACAGAGTTCCCCTGCACACACACCCAGCGGGCTCCCGTCCTTCAGCCAGGTGACGGCGGGCACGGCCACACCAGTGACCTGGCAGGTCAAGACGAGGGGTGTCCCCATATCAGCTTCAAGCGTCTCCTGCTGTGGGTCCTGGATGCCTGGGGGTTCTGAGGAGGAAGAGCAGGGGCACGGGGTGTGAGACAGACCGGGGCTCACTGTCGGCTCTTCAGCATGTGCTCAGGGGGCAGAGCTCCTGGCTGAGCCCTCACCACCTACCATGGATGGTGAGGATGAAGCTCTTCTCAGCCTGGCTGGCCACGTTCTGTGCCATGCACGTGTATGTGCCTGAGCTGGAAGGCTGCAGGTGAGGGAGCTGCAGCACCCGAGAGCCTGGAAGAAGCGGAGAGCAGGGAATCAGGACAGCCTGAGCAGCACCAGGTCTGGGCCACTGCGGCAGCAAGCTGACTGACCCCTCAGCACCCGGCCAAGCTCCGTGCAAAAGGAGTCCGGCCATGAAGTCTGTCCTTGAGGTCCAAAGCCTTGCTGCGCCCTGCAGGAAAGGGCACTGAGCTCCCAGGACGCAGCAGCATGGAGCTCTGCAGGATGCAGCCCTTGGTCCAGAGGGGATCACCCAGCAGCGTGTCATTAGCGTGTCATGCAACCAAAATCTGAGCTCGAGTCCCACATGTGGCATCCGAAAAGGGGGATTAGGGGACCTAGACCTGGGGCACAGGCAATCACCCTGGGTCCTCCCAGTGTACCTGGGGTGACGGTCACCTCCTGACCGAGCTGCAGGACGTGGCCATCCTTGTACCAGGTGATCTCTGCAGCCGGGTGGGATTGGATGTCACACACGAGTGAGACGCTGCCGTTGACAATGCCATCGACGTTTTCGGGGTTTGTACCCACACTCCAGGGAGCTTCTGCTGCAGTGCACCCAAAATACAGTGCCAAAGGGGAGCCATCACTGCGGAGGTCAATGCCTCCCCAGGAGGAAACATGCACCGAGCCTCTCTCCTGCCCGCAGCGTGTGGCACCTCCACCTCCTCACACAGGGCGAGAGTGACCAGCACGAGGGGACAGAGGCAGCCATGCAGTTCCAGAGCCAAAGGAGACTCCAGTTGGTGGAGAAAGAGGAGGAGCGGAGTAAATCAGTGACCCAGGGAAGGGGAGATGCCTTACCCTGCACGGCGAGGGCAAAGTGCTTCTCGGCTGACCCGGCTGGGTTCTCAGCCACGCACGTGTAGCTCCCGGTGTCACCTGCCTCCACCATCACCACCTGCAGAGGGGGAGCAGAGCATCACTGAGGGCTGCTCCGAGCTGGGGAGATGTTGGGACTCCCAGGGGGACTTTGGTGAGACCAGGGCAGCTTCCTTTGGGAGGAAAGAGTGCCCCATCTCCTCCATCCGCTCTCTCCTGTGTTCCTCCCTGACACAGCCACCTGCGTAGGGGGACACCAACCTGCAGGACTGTGCCACCCTCCAGGAGCTGGTGCCGTGGGCCAGCCTCTATGGGGAGATCATTCCAGAGCCAGGACACTGTGGGCTCTGGGTGCCCAGTAGCTTCACACTCGAAGCGGACGGTGCCATTGATGGTGGTCGTCACCTCCTCCACCAGGTCCTCTGTGCCACCACGGATGGCTGGGGCAGCTGGAAGCAGGCGGTTATGGGGCTCCCGTGTGCCTCAATCCGATGTGCCCCCGTCCCCGTACTCACTCAGCACCTCCAGCTCGTAGTGCAGGCGGTCCTGTCCCACAGCATTGGCCGCCTCGCAGGTGTACCTGCCCCTGTCCTCCTCCTGCACCGCCTGCAGCTGCAGCACCCGGCCCCCTGTGACACGGGACAGGGTTGGGGCAGGGCACAGGGAAGGGTCTGTGGGACATCCCCCCCAGCCCCGCCCTGCACAGAGCCCTGCGCAGCCCCAGCGACTTCAGAGGTCCCGCGGGTGCTGTGTGTGTTGGCAGGAGGAAGGGGACGGGATCCAACCTCCTCCATGCTATGTGGGTGCTCTCAACCCACAGAGCTGCTGCAGGACCACCCCCCAAGCCCACAGTGGGGGTTCACACCCATTACCCATTACCTTGCAGCATCAGCACCCCCGGGCCAGGGGAGAGGGGCTCCCCATCCTTGTACCAGGTGAGCTGGGGGGGTGGGATGGCAGTGGTGTCGCAGTAGAGCGCAGTGGGCTGGCCAAGGACAGCCTGTCTGTGCTCTGTCACCTCCCCATCCTGGTCTTCCTCCCGGTAGAAGATCTCGAGAGCTTCTTTGGGGCCTGTTTGCTCCTGGAAGATGGGGGGCACTGCGGGGACAGGCTGTGGTCAGCTGTGGGGAACAGGGGCAACCACAGCATCTGCCCTGACTGGAGCTGAGGAGGTGTTGTTTCCCAGCAGCCTTAAACTTTTTTCCTGCTCACCCTTCTCTGCTCCCACAAGTGATCCCTGAGGCCCCCTGCTCTTGCTGAGACACCCCTCGCTCTGCGTGCTGGCTCTCTGCCCAGGGCCCACCTTGGACGTGCACGATGAAGTCCCTGTCATCTTCACCCACAGCATTGGTGGCCACACAGGTGTAGTGCCCCGAATCTGAGACACCAGCTGGTTGGATCTGAAGGACCTGCCCCTCACTGAGGATCTGGAGGTGTTCAGAGCTTGCCAGGAGCTGCAGGGAAGAAACAGAAGGGCAGGAGGACAATTATGCACCCAGGAGTGAGGCAGAGCCCAGCCAGCCATATAAAGAGTACCTTCCCACTCCATCCAGCTGAGACAGTCCCCAAACCCAGCAGCTCCTCCCTGGTCACAGGTGGGACCTCACCTGCTTGTCCTTGTACCACTGGATGGTCGGCTCGGGCACAGCCCAGGTCTCACACTCCAGCACCACTGTGCTGTTGACCCTGGTTTTCACCTCTTTCACAGCAAATTCCCCCAAAGGATCCTCTCTGGCAATCCAAGGAGGAACTAGTGGGGAAAGACAAAGGGAGCAAAAGGGGAGCAAAAGGGGAGCAAAAGGGAAGCAGCACTGGCCCAGTTACAGTGGTGAGGTCACTGCAGGAATTAGGAAGGACATGGGGAGCTCCCTCACCCAGGACCTTCACAGCATAGCTCTTCACAGCCTCCCCGTCTTCGCTGGCCACGACGCAGCTGTAGGTGCCCGTGTCCTCCTCCTGGGCATTCAGGATCTGCAGCCCGTGGCCACCTGGGCAAAGGGGATCTCCTGAGAGGGTCGCTGCTCACAGCCACAGCTCTCTCTCCCCACGCAGCACCTTAAGGCATCTCAAGGGACCCACTGAGCACCCGCAAGCCCGACTCGAGGGGGCCTAATGCTCTTCTAGAGCCCAGTCCCAGGCTTATGAAAACCAGCACTGAGGAGGCCCTAGTTATTATGAGAGGATGCAGGACTTGGAAGAGCAGCATCCAGCTGGTGGCCTGAGCCCTCAGGTCCTGCAGGATGATGAGTTCCCACCATCCATCCCACTGTGCTGGACCCCAGCCAGACCAAGAAAAGGCCCCACTCCCACTCCCACTCCCCAAGGCGCACACAGCAAGGGCCACCACAGTCATGCAGAGCCAGTGGAGAGCAGCACGGTACCAGGGAGCAGCAGGACATTTCCAGATGCTTTGAGAGGAACCTCGTCCTTGAGCCAGGTGATGTTGGGAGATGGGTATGGCAGAGCCTCGCAGAGCAGGGAGATGGGGTTGTTGATGATCACTGTCACTTCTTCTGTGGCAGCATCATCTCGAGCAAAGGTGGGACTGGCTGCAGAGACGTGGTTGTGCGTTAGATCAGCACTAGCACCCACTTAGGCTTCCCAGTGCTTCATCCCCCACCAGAGAGCATGATCCAAGCTCAGGGAGTCAGACTTGACACAGCATGTGCCACCTGCAGACTCTGCCCTGTCCTGCTGCCCTCCAAAAACACAGAGACCCAGAAGACACATCCCCCCTTCCCACAAGCCACCATCAGATGGATCCTGCACTAAATAGGTGCTTTCTGTTCCTCCAAGAGGTCTCACAAGGGCTTTGGGACAGGTCCATGCCGTGCTTTGGCTACAGGACTAAGAGATCCTCCCCACCTACCTGGGGCAGGCCATTAAAACCCTCCAAGCCTGCTTACACCTGAGACCCTGCCTCCATCCAAAGGCAGCTCGTACCCAAAACATCCAGCAGGTAGTGCTTGGTCTGATTTGCCACAGAGCTGGAGGCCATGCAGGAGTAGCGACCAGCGTCGGCCAGGGAGGCTCGGGGGATGTGGAACAAGGAGCCATCGGGTGAGATGGAGAAGGCGCCAGGGAGAGGGTGGTTGTCTTTCAGCCAGGTGATCTTAGGTTGTGGGTTGCCTGTGAGGGATGGAAAACAGGTTTTGGCCTTTGTGGGAAGTTTTTCCACGTGTGAGCACAGCCTGGCTGGGGTCACTGTCGGAGCTTTTCTGGAAAGCAGGGACATCATCCCAAATCAGAATTATCATCATCTGGATCAGGATTTTAGAGGCTGCTGGATGAGCCAGCAAGAAGAAAGAGAACCGTCCTGAGTGGGAGGTGATTAATTATTCCCATCACTAAAAGAGAAATGAGATTAGAGGAATTTTAGCTCCATTTGGGAAAGATTGGAGCTTACATTGTGGAACAGGCTCCCCATGTGGGCGTCCGCTCCCCAGCACTTCCCGGACAGCACAACTGCAAAGCCAGGAACCATCCCAAAAAAGCTCTGCAGCCGATTTCAGCTGTTTTCATGTCCCTGGCTGGAGCCATCCATTTGCTCCACATCCCAAAGTGAGACTCAGGTCTGCCCCTGAGCCCCATCTCCCACTTGCTCATGCCACCTCCCTTCCCCACTTGATGCTCACCTGAAGCCAGGCAGGACCAGGTGACAGGGTGACCCTCGGGCACTCTGAAGGTGTCTTCCTCATCTGCGTTCTCGATGTGGGGAGGAACTAGGAACACAAGCCCCCAAGGACTTCAGCAGCTGGCCAGCTTGGCCTCTGAGCTCACATCCTAAGGCACGAAGGACTCCAGCACACCCAGCATGTCCAGTCTTAACTCATGTCTGTTTCTGCAGGGGTGGAGCTCTGAAACCCCACCAGGAATCCGACAGCAGACAGAAGACCCTTCCTTACCTAGGACCTCCACATGGAAGTGCCTCCTGGCCTCCCCAGCTACGTTGCTGGCCAGACAGGAATAGTGACCACCATCCTGGGCTCTTGCACGAGTGAGCCTCAGCAGCCAGCCCCCTGGAAGCAGGGAGCAGAGAGGTCTCAGGGCCCTGGTCCAGGTACCAGCACATCCCAGCAGTGCTGCTGTGGGGCTGTAGCTCCACCATGAGTTTGAACTCATCAGTGTCGGGGCAAAACATGTTCCTGAAGCGCTCATCTCTCACAGCAGCCAGACCTCTGACCTGAAAGCACGTGTGTGTGCTCGCTGTGGGTGACAGGAGAGCCATCCCAGAACCAGGTGACGGCGGGCTGGGGAGTGCCGGTGGCCTCGCAGGTCAGCGTCAGGGATCCTTGCAGGGAAACGCTGACATTGGTTGTCAATTCTGATCCTCGAATGAACTCAGGAGGAACTGGGGATGGAGAAATAGATGGACATCTGCTTGCAAAGCAGCCAGGACTTCAAAGGAGCAAAGCAAAGAGGGGGAAACTGGGTGAAGCTGGCTTTTCCCACCCTCCTGCATTGTACAGCTTTAGGACACGAGCCCAGAAGGACCATGAGCATCACCTGGAGATGGTGACTTTGAAGGTGTTATGGGATAGGTGACCTATAGCAAGTGTGTGCCACTTACCTGCACACCTGAGCCCAGGCTTACAGGTGTCACACCAAAATAGCCACATGGCCTGAGCCACCTCAGACCTTTTATAGCTTGAATGACCTTGACCCATGAGGTTTCCCCAAGTTTTTGGGTAGTAGAGGACTTTGTATGTGATGGCTCTGGAAAGAAACTCCGGCCTGATGAACTCAGTTCTACAGCTATTCCTGAAGCATAACGCTGCTGACCCTGAGACCTTCTACATGCTGGATTGTCCAGCATCTACTCCACATCAGGTTGCTCCACATCACCACCCTCCCGGTCCTGCCTGCATCCACCCCCAGCCACCAGCCCCATCCCACATCCTTACCATGCACGACAACATCAAACTCCCTCTGCTCCTGCCCCTCTGCGTTGGCCACCAGGCAAGTGTAGTGTCCTGCATGGGCCACCTCTGCCCTGGGGATGTGCAGCCGCCTCCCTTGCTCCGTAAGCAGGAGCCCGTCCCCACTGGCCACGGGCTGCCCGTCCTTCACCCACGTCACCCAGGAGGGTGGTGTCCCCGTGGCCTCGCACTCCAGGACTGTCTCGCCACCCTTGATGACAGAAACCTTCCTCGGGGCGTTGCTGCTGCCCTGGACCCTTGGCAGTGCTGTGGGCAGAGGGCACAGAGCGGAGGGGATGTGCAGCAACTCCCTCAGCTGTGCATAAGTGGAGGGGCAAAGCTGGCCCGGGTAGCAGCACCCCTTCCAAAATATCCAAGGCACCAGGCAACGGCTTTGGGTCCATCTGGGCCTTGCACTGAGAGAGGTCACAACACCTCCTCCCCCGCCCCCAAGTCTCTTGTCCCCCATGCTCACCGTGCACCTCCAGGTGATGCTGCTTGCTGCTGCTGCCGGCAGCGTTCCTGCACTCGCAGGTGTACGTCCCCTTGTCCAGCAGCTGTACCTGCTCCATGTACACCGTGTTCCCTCCCGGGGACACCAGCTTCGGGCTCCCTGGCTGGGTGGAGAGTGGCTCACCTGCCCAGGCAAGGGGACAGCAGCTTCCCCTCAGGCTCCCCGCAGGACAAATTCCCACCCAGAAGGTGGATACTGCTCAACAAAAAGCGCTCCTTGCTCCAAGGAGACCAGCAGCTGGGTGAACACATGTGGGGAGAGATGGGGCTGAGGAACAGGGCCCTACCATCCTTCCACCAGCTCAGGGTGGGCAGGGGGATCCCATGACATGCGCAGGCCAGCTGGACAGACTGTCCCTCCAGCACGGACACGGCCTCGGGCTCTGCCGAGGAGAAGGATGGAGGCACTGCAGGGATGAGAGGAGCAGCTCATGGATGGCATCGGACAGGAGGAGAAGGGGAGCTCCTCACTGGAGCTCCATCCTGCTGCATAACACCCCCTGTAGCCCTGCTGGCTGCCACAAAAAAAACCAGTGACATTTCCCTGCCCTGGCTTCACGTGGAAACAATAATCTTGTCTCTCCAGCCAAGCGAGGGATGCTTTTAATTGCACGTGGCCAACAGCAGAGGATGACCAAGCATCCCACAAGCAGGCCAAGGTCAGGTTGGCCAGACACAGCCTTATTTGGCAGCCCTTCCCACTCAGAGGGTTACCCAACTCTTTCCATTATCGGATGCTGTTCTCAGCTGCTCATAAATACAGCTGGCTGGAAAATGGTAACTCCTTCCCACGAGGGATATCAGTTTGGAGAAGAAAAACCCCAACACCCAGAAACCCTTGAAAAACAAAAACAGCAGAACCCAAACAATCCACCCGAGCCAGGACGGCAGACGTGCAAACGCTTCCCTGGGAAGAAATTGCAGGAACAAGCCCAGACCAGGACAACTGGATGTTCTCCACTCCCTGGCCACCTGCCCGCAGGACTTCCACCAACCGGCCTAGAGCATCCCTGAGAATAGCCAGACCCTGGCTCAGCCCTCGGTGCTGGGGACATGCTGAGTGGTCTGGGAAGATGCAGGGATGCTTGGATTAAGTGAGAAAAACTGTCCAGTGCCTGTCTTGGCAGCAGCCCAGGAGCCACCACTGACATCCCCCAGGGGGTACAGAAACGTCACCAGGCACACAGGGTGCAAAAGGGACGGTGGGTAGGTGACCCCGTAATGGGGACCTGGCTATACCCACCCATGGGGCCATGGCTTTCCAGGACATCATTTGGGATGAACACAGGGGATTGCATGACTGGAACTGCACATGGGGCAGAGGACAGGGGTCTGCTAGAGCCGTTTTCCAAGGATGTGTCCTGAGGGCTGGGACAGTCCCACTGGTCCCACATGAGATATTCCAGAGGGGAAGCCCTCATCTCTCAGGCAGCCACAGCTGCACTCACCAGTGACCTGCAGGCTGTACCAGAGCTCAGCCACACCGGCCACGCTGGAGGCCACGCAGCGGTAGCTGCCGGCATCAGAGAGTCGGGCACGTGGGATCTCCAGGCGCTTCCCATCCCGGGACAGGGTCAGTCCTGCTCCGGCCGAGAGCTGCTCGTGCCCCTTGTACCAGGTGATGTCTGGAGGGAAGCAGAGAGCTGAGCCATGAGGAGCGATGCTGCTGCCCACCCTCAGCCAAGGAAAACCCCAGGGATTCATGAGTAAGAGCTGAGGGACAGGACTGACTCACCGGGAGCAGGCAGCCCCGAGGCCAGGCATTCCAGGGATGCCGTGCCGTTCTCCGGGATGGCCAGATCCACCGAGCTGGGTTCGATGTCTGGGGGCACTGCAACCCAGCACCCACTGTCACCGGCTCTGTGTGACCCGGGCTGCCTGCAGCCACCACGGTGCAGGGCGCTGCGGCACAGCCAGGCTCACCGATGGCTCTCGGCACACACCGAGTCCGGGCAGAGCAGCAGCCCGGGTCCCTGCTGCTCCGTCCCCACCCTGGGAGGGGATCACATCACCCCCTGGTGCCACCACTGCTTCCCAAGCCACCCAGCAGGTTTGTTCCCTGCCCCAATGAGACATTCATCCTTTCCAGGCAGGAATCTCCGCTCCCTGCCCGGTTTCTCACCCAGCACTTTCAGAGTCACGTCCTGCTGGTGGAGGGGAAATGGGGCTGGGGGAGGACTCTCCGCCAGGAAACACCAGTCAAGGATTTACTGTGGTGCCAGTGGCCATCAGCTCTCACCCTCATCAACAAAGGACACGATCCCAAGGGATCAACCCAGTGACCCTTCACCTACCAAAAATCTGGGCCGAGAATTCCCAACCCTTTGCCACATTCTTCCTGACGCATGGGATGGATAGCAGGTCTCACCCCAGATGCTGCTCTCACCATGCACTGAAACCTGCACCTCTGCCTGGGCCAGCCCTGCCCAGCTGCTGCCCTGGCAGACGTAGAGCCCTTCGTGACCAAGCCCCACTCGGGTGACCAGCAGAGTCCCACCGTCCTCGGACACCACCACACCGTCCTGCCCACCCAGAGGGTGCCCATCCTTCAGCCACCTGCAAGGAAGAGGAGAGGCAGCAAGTCCTTGATCTGTCCTGCCACCACGCACCCAATCTCTACACACTAAAGGGGTGAACTTGGGTGCTGGCAGCAAGGACTGTCCCCTTGTCACCTGGGATGGGGCTGACAGTGCCCAGGTTGTTGAGCAGAGGACAAGAAGAAGGAATGGATGCCTCCCCCTGTAAGGGACATCCCAAGCCAGAGGCCTCTGCTACCCATCCTGGGAACACTGGCAGCACCCACCGCTGGGCAGCACTCACTGGATCTGGGGTGGGGGGATGCCCATGGCGTGACACTGAATCCTCAGGGACGTGTTGGCAACAGCTGTCAGGTGGCTTTCCCCATCTCCAATCCACAGCTGGGGGGGAGCTGGGGGGACAGGGGACCTCATGCTGGGACCATCTTTAGACCCCGGCACAGGGATGTGAGAGCAGCCAGGGGTCTGGAGGGCGCAGGACCCCAGGGGTACACGAAGCCCAGGGAGGGGTGTTTGGACCTTGGACGTGCAGGCTGTAGCTGAGCGAGGCGTTCCCCGCGGCGTTCGTGGCCGTGCAGGTGTAGAGGCCGGCGTCTGTCACCTGGGGCTCGGCCAGATGGAGGGATCCTGAAGAGAGGACGCTGTACCTTGGGGGAGAAGGAACAGGAAAGCTGGATGGGAAGAACAGCCTTGTCATCCATCACCTACTGCTGAGCAGGAGCTGAGGGCTGAGAGCTCACCATCACCTTGGGACAGTCAAGAGAAGCTCATCAGAGCCACCTCTCATTCAAAGAGGGTGACAGAGCTACCCATGGGGGCAAATCTCCTTTGCTCAGCCCCTGCACGAGCTCAGCACGAGGCAGCTCATGAACCCAGGGGGATGAGGGAGGACAAGGGTCCCCCCAGAGCACAGTCCTTGCAGCTGGAGCTGGCCACAAGCTCATTCCCAGCCTCATCTGGGCTCCACAGACATAACATCATCTCAGCCCACGGCTGCAGATTTCTCCCTGTGTGCTCCCATAAATCACCCAGCATGGACACGCCAGCTGAGATGTGGGGAGCAGCACAGGTCACCCAGGAACAGCCACGGCAAACCAGACACGAACAGCAAGGCAGCACATCCCCCAAGAAGAGCAAAACCAAGATGCCTCCTGCTTCCCACAGCAATCCTCAGGTACAGGGAAAGAAGTGCTTAACCCCAAGACCGGGGCCTGTGGCTTTAGCAGCACACTGGAAGGGAATCCCTAATGTGCTGACAAAGCCTTGGAAGGCCAAGACACCAGATAACCTGGAGAATAGTTGGATATGTGTTCATCTTCTCCCATCAAATCACATTAAATTACTGTCTTGTGGCTGCCATCAGCTTCAACACCATCAACAAATTGATTTGTCCCTCCAGAAGTCACCCACTGGAACAAAGCTGGCCTAAACCCCCACATTCCAGGGCAGACAAAGCCACTGCTGGGCTAAAAACTGTGTTTGTGCTAAATCTCGTCCCAAGAAGTATCAAGCCGTGGTCCAACACTTCCCACAGGGATCCACCATCCCCAGGCACATCCTTGACCTTGTGACAGCACAAGGCAGGAATGCACACGAAGGCAGACAGACAGCGGGGTGAGTTTCGGCACTGGAGCTGCCTTTCCTTCCCAACCCCAGCCCTGTGTCCAGGGTAGGCACATGAATGATTGGAAGCAGCTGCTTGGCCATCCAGATGTTTGGATGATGGAAAAAAGCCTGGTGCTCTCCGAGGAGAGCAGGGCTAATGCTGCACTGCTTGGCTGCCTCAGCTCCTGCACTGAGCATTGGCCACAGGATGCCGGGGGTGCCCTTCACATCTCCCTGCCAAGCAGCTGAGTCCTTTCATGGACCTAACATCCCTCGGAAGAGACACAAAATGCCAGGAGATCGTGGCCCCCAGCACCCACAACCCTCCTTACCTCGTGGTGGCGAGAGGCAGTGGCTGGGGCTCCCGGCTCCACACCACCAGGGGAGGGGGATTTCCTTGAACCTCGCAGGGCAGGGTGGTCTCCTGCCCCAGCACAGCCAGGATGGTGACAGGGTCTGATTCCTGTGATCCATTCACGCTGATCCTGGGCTTCGCTGGATGGAGAGGGAGTGCAGCTGGTGCAGGGACACCTCAGGTGCCCCGCAGCCCTCATCACTTCTCTTCCCATCCTGCAAACCCATCTGGCACCTGGATAGGTGCTCCAAGGAAGCCAGGAGTGTTCCCAGGTCATGCTCTCCCTGCCAGTCCCCTCTGGAGCAATCCTGGGCACTCACTGCTGATGGAGAGCTGCATCTCTCGGCTGGAGAACCCTGCTGCGTTGGTGGCTGTGCAGAAATAGGTGCCAGCATCGCCAGGGGAGGATGAAGGGATCAGGAGGGTCCCATCAGGGTCAAGGTGGTAGTGTGGGCTCAGTGAAATGGGCTCTGTGCCCTACAGAGGAAAGGGAAGGGAAGAAGGCAGAGACTGTCCCATGAGCTGAGCATCCCAAAGGCAAGAAGAGTGCTCTGGACCCATCAGAGTAAGCCATGCCCTGGTCCCAGCTTCCCAGAGCACTTGGTGCCACCTCACCAGGCAGCCACAGCCACACCAGGGAGCTACACCCGCTCCAAACACATTACCCCGAACCCGAGGGTGGCCCCAGCCTGGCTGGCAGGGGCACAGCAGTCAGCCTGTCCCTGTCACCTACCTTTGCCCAGGTGACAGCGGGGCGGGGCACGCCGGTGGCATTGCATCGCAGGGCGACAGCCGCTCCCTCGGTAGCGGTGACGAGGACAGGGCCAGGCTCAATGCTGGGAGGAACTGGGAAGGAAGAGAAGCCCCTCATCCTACACGGCCAGGGCCACGCGCACCACGGAGGGCAGAGCACAGAGAGCGCCTGCCCCACGTCGCTGCTGAGCGGGGACACCCAGCGCCCTGTCACTCACCGTGGATGACCAGGGACACCCAGGTCCCTGTCACTCACCGTGGATGACCAGGGACACGTCCTGCCTGTGCGAGCCGAGGGCGTTGGTCACCTCACAGGTGAATGTCCCTGCATCCCTCTGCGACGCCTGGTTCACGTGCAGGCTCCCGTCAGCCCGGATGGAATAGCGGTCACCTGGGGCCACCTGGACATGGGCAGAGAGCAGAAAGCAGGACAGATGGCGGGGTCAAACATCAGCATATCCCTGCATCTTTGGGGCACATCCAGAAATTAATCCCTGAGCAACAGGAACATCCTGATGTGGAGGTAAACCCACGTTGCCCTCCCAACACAAATGCTCCCTTGGATGCTTTCACCAGCAGCTTTGGCCCCAGAGGCTGGGGGACCCATCCTACAGTGAAGCCCTAAGCACAGGGGAGGCATCCATCCACCCACCCACCACCCCAGCAGGCATGGAAGTCTCACCATCTGCCCATCCTTCAGCCAATGGCGGGCTGGGAATGGGCTCCCAGCCAGGATCACGCAGGGCAGCGACACGGGCTGGCCTGGGAGCACACGGACCACGGGGGATGCAAGAGCTATTTCTGGGGCTGCTTGTAAGAGGGGAAAGGGAACTAGTATTAATCAGTGATAAACTAGCCAGAAACACTCAGGAGAACAGATCTAGATCACCTTTCTTCCAAGGTCTGGATCCTGGCTTGGCAGAAGCCAGCTCCGATATTCCACTCCCCCAGGAATTTGGGGATACTGGCTGCCGTTTGGGTCCGTGTCAGCATAGGAAGCCAAAGAGGGCTGGGAAGGGCATTGCCCAAACCCCGCCCTGGGGTTGCTGAGCATTCGCTGTGGCCAGCTCAGGACCAGAGGCAGCTGCTGGGGTCTGCCACTCCCTCACTGCCAGCACAGCTGAGATCAATTCGCCAACCAAAGCACAGAAAAACAAACCCTGTCCGGTGACTGTGAGCTTGACCTCTGCCTGGATTTTCCCGAACTCATTCTGGGCTTCACAGATGTAGGTGGCTTGGTCGTCCAGCGAGGCACCTGGAGCACGGTGGGGAGAAATCTCAGCCTGGTGGGGCTGGAGAGCCCAGAGCAAGCTCCAGGACAGGGACCACCCTCCCCTGCCCCTCCACCATCTCCAGTGGGGACAGACCCCGCAGCGCTGGAGGCTTGCAGGCTGTTACAGCACAGCTAAGCTTGCACAAGTTAAAAATACAAATAAATGCATGCACACTCTGCTCTTACTGTCGATGAGGAGCTGGGCAGCCTCCAGCTGGCTGGAAACACCCCGTGGTCCCTGCCAGCCCACCACGGGCTTCCCGTCCTGCCGGGACCAGGTGACCTGTGGCAGGGGAGATCCCTCAACACGGCACAGCAGGCTCACACTCTCCCCAACCTTGACCTCCATGTCGCCCAGGGGCTCAGGAAAGTGAGGGGCAGCTGGAGGAGAGAGCAGCAGAGAAGGGGTTCAGGCAGGTCCAGCATCCCAGCTTCCCCACAGCTGAGCCTGGAGAAGGAATGGGGCTGCAAAACCCATGAGCCAGGTGCCCTGACAAGTTACGAGACTGACTTAAAGCATCTGGTGCTTTTCCAAAGCTGTCAGAGCCATTGTAGTTTCCATCTCTTCCAGTTACACTCATCACTCCCTGGCTCAGCAAAATCTCTTGCACTTTTCCATCTTTAACTGCTTTAAACCCTGCTGCTCTTAACACAGAGCCTTCCCTCCTCCTCCTCATGCTCTTTCATCCCTTCTGCCTCCAGCAAAAGATTTTTACCTGGATTTTCAGGCACACATAAGTCAGCCCCCACCTCTGCCTAATCCCGCTGATTGCACTTTGCATCCCCAGTTGCAGCCCAAGCCCCCATGTCCCTGTGCAATAACAACTGCCTTGTCTTTCGCCACTTGTTGAGCCCCCTGCACCTTCCCAAAGCTCGGACACCCTGCCAGGCTTCCGCCTGTTTGTACCAAGCACCAACCCCTCCCTGCTGGGAAGCCCGGGAGACTGGAAAGCAGCAAGTGGGACCCGAGCCAGAAAGGAGAGCCGTGGAACAGGCCGGAGCACTCGGTGGCACCCAGCAGGACTTACACCCCACGTGCAGCACGGTNCACCGCCTGCTCCCCTGCCCCGAGACCCCCACATCAGCACCCCACGTGCCTCTGCGGGTCCCTCCTGATGTCACGCCAGGGGACCCCGCGTGCGATGTCCCTGCGGGGCAGCGGAGGGGTCCCGGTGCGCGCTCCCAGTCTCACCTTTGTACCACACGATGTGGGGCGGGGGTGCCCCCGAAACCCAGCACTCCAGGGTCACGTCTTCTCCCACCAGCACCTTCAGGCTGGGCGTCACTGCCAAGATGGCAGGAGGTTCTGTGCCATGGGGAGAGATGGCTTTGGTCGCTCTCTGCCGCGCTGGGCGTGGTGCCATCCAGCCTGAGGGGACCTCACAGCCCTGGGAGCTGTCCCCCAACACCCTCCATCACACACAGCCCCATTCCCAGTGTGCTGCCCCCAGCACCCTCCACCACACACGGCCCCATTCCCAGTGTGCTGACCCCAGCACCCTCCACCACACACGGCCCCATTCCCAGTGCGCTGCCAGCAAGCAGGGAGCAGGTACCGGTGAACTCCAGGGTGATCACTTGCTCATCCCAGCCCAGTGTGCTGCTGGCATAGCAGCTGTAATTCCCTGCATCCTCTGGGACAGCAGACCTGATGTGCAGGGTGCCCTCATCATCCCTGAAAACCCTGCAGCAAACGGGAGAGAAAGGGAGAAATGAGCCCTCTGAAAACAGGGGTGATGGAAAATGTGTTGATAAATGAGCAGGCTTCAGGCCATGCTGGGCATGTGGTGGATGTGGGTCAGCACTTAGAGCCAGCTGCTGCAGGGAAGGGCTTTGCTTTGAACCAGGGAAAAGCACTGAGAATTGGGATTTTTCATCTCAAAAGTCCAAAAGCCTCCCCCAAAGACAACTCCTGCACTCACAGCCTGACACGGGCAGGAGTTGAAAGGTGAAAAGCAGAAGAAATTAAGGGGAAGTACAAGGAGTATTTTGAGACTTAAGCTCACACCAGGTGTGCAAAGTGGGGACAGTGACCTGGATAAGGCAGGATAGCTTAAAAATAAATATAAGAAATGAAGGCCAGCAGCATGCCAAGCATCTCAGGAGCATGGGCTGGGATACTGCAACGCCTCCCTCTCTCCAGAGCTATGGCAGCCCCAAGCCTCCCTCCCTCAGCCTGTACATCCCTGCGGGACAGGCAGGACGGAGGCTCCCGGGGCCCCAGGGGTTACCTCTCATCCTGCTGCAGTGCCCAGCCCCAGCGCTTCCAGGTGGTGTGGGGCGGGGGGTGGCCCCGGGCCGTGCAGTTCAGCCGCAGCTCCTGGCCCCTGCTGAAACGCTGAGGACTGGGGTCCACCTTCACCCACGGCGCCTCTGCACGGGGTTGGAGCAGGGCTCAGCCCCCGGGTGCCGTTCACCACCCGCCCACAGGGCAAAATATCCCCAGGCCAGGGTCCCACACAGGGGCAAAGCCTACCCTGGACAAAGAGCCACAGGGAGGCGGTGGCGGTGCCATGGACGCTCTGTACCACACACTGGTACAGGCCCTCGTCCCCTGGCCGCACGTGGCTGATCTCCAGTGAGTGGTTCTGCAGCAGCCGGGTCCGGCCGTCCCCTGGCTGTGCCGCCTTCCCATCCCAGCTCCACGTCAGGTTGTAGGGCACATCCCCCAGCACCGTGCAGGACATGACCACGTCTTGGCCCGGTGAAGCCATGATGTTGGCCGGGGCGATGAGACGCGGTGGTGGCTCTACAAACATGGGATGCCCGCGTGAGAGGAGCCCGTGCCCAGGCACAGACATGGAAAGGGCTCTAAGGCTTGGCACGAGCAGCCCCCACCTGAGACAGAGACATAGGTACGAGCCCGGGTCACTCCGACCTTGCTCGTGGCCGTGCACTCGTAAAACCCTTCATCACTCTCGGACGCTGCAGGGATCAACCAGCTGATGTTCCCTGAAATCCTACAGAAAAGGAGAGATGAAACTATGGATCACTCCCATCTTGGAACTGCCGTGCTACCATCCTAATCCTACTCCCTGGGACTTTTGTTTCATCTGAGTCAGGCAAAGAGGTGCATCCCCANCCAGGGTCACGTCTTCTCCCACCAGCACCTTCAGGCTGGGCGTCACTGCCAAGATGGCAGGAGGTTCTGTGCCATGGGGAGAGATGGCTTTGGTCACTCTCTGCCGCGCTGGGCGTGGTGCCATCCAGCCTGAGGGGACCTCACAGCCCTGGGAGCTGTCCCCCAACACCCTCCATCACACACAGCCCCATTCCCAGTGTGCTGACCCCAGCACCCTCCACCACACACAGCCCCATTCCCAGTGTGCTGACCCCAGCAGCCTCCATCACACACAGCCCCATTCCCAGTGTGCTGCCAGCAAGCAGGGAGCAGGTACCGGTGAACTCCAGGGTGATCACTTGCTCATCCCAGCCCAGTGTGCTGCTGGCATAGCAGCTGTAATTCCCTGCATCCTCTGGGACAGCAGACCTGATGTGCAGGGTGCCCTCATCATCCCTGAAAACCCTGCAGCAAACGGGAGAGAAAGGGAGAAATGAGCCCTCTGAAAACAGGGGTGATGGAAAATGTGTTGATAAATGAGCAGGCTNAGCAAGCAGGGAGCAGGTACCGGTGAACTCCAGGGTGATCACTTGCTCATCCCAGCCCAGTGTGCTGCTGGCATAGCAGCTGTAATTCCCTGCATCCTCTGGGACAGCAGACCTGATGTGCAGGGTGCCCTCATCATCCCTGAAAACCCTGCAGCAAACGGGAGAGAAAGGGAGAAATGAGCCCTCTGAAAACAGGGGTGATGGAAAATGTGTTGATAAATGAGCAGGCTTCAGGCCATGCTGGGCATGTGGTGGATGTGGGTCAGCACTTAGAGCCAGCTGCTGCAGGGAAGGGCTTTGCTTTGAACCAGGGAAAAGCACTGAGAATTGGGATTTTTCATCTCAAAAGTCCAAAAGCCTCCCCCAAAGACAACTCCTGCACTCACAGCCTGACACGGGCAGGAGTTGAAAGGTGAAAAGCAGAAGAAATTAAGGGGAAGTACAAGGAGTATTTTGAGACTTAAGCTCACACCAGGTGTGCAAAGTGGGGACAGTGACCTGGATAAGGCAGGATAGCTTAAAAATAAATATAAGAAATGAAGGCCAGCAGCATGCCAAGCATCTCAGGAGCATGGGCTGGGATACTGCAACGCCTCCCTCTCTCCAGAGCTATGGCAGCCCCAAGCCTCCCTCCCTCAGCCTGTACATCCCTGCGGGACAGGCAGGACGGAGGCTCCCGGGGCCCCAGGGGTTACCTCTCATCCTGCTGCAGTGCCCAGCCCCAGCGCTTCCAGGTGGTGTGGGGCGGGGGGTGGCCCCGGGCCGTGCAGTTCAGCCGCAGCTCCTGGCCCCTGCTGAAATGCTGAGGACTGGGATCCACCTTCACCCACGGCGCCTCTGCACGGGGTTGGAGCAGGGCTCAGCCCCCGGGTGCCGTTCACCACCCGCCCACAGGGCAAAATATCCCCAGGCCAGGGTCCCACACAGGGGCAAAGCCTACCCTGGACAAAGAGCCACAGGGAGGCGGTGGCGGTGCCATGGACGCTCTGTACCACACACTGGTACAGGCCCTCGTCCCCTGGCCGCACGTGGCTGATCTCCAGTGAGTGGTTCTGCAGCAGCCGGGTCCGGCCGTCCCCTGGCTGTGCCGCCTTCCCATCCCAGCTCCACGTCAGGTTGTAGGGCACATCCCCCAGCACCGTGCAGGACATGACCACGTCTTGGCCCGGTGAAGCCATGATGTTGGCCGGGGCGATGAGACGCGGTGGTGGCTCTACAAACATGGGATGCCCGCGTGAGAGGAGCCCGTGCCCAGGCACAGACATGGAAAGGGCTCTAAGGCTTGGCACGAGCAGCCCCCACCTGAGACAGAGACATAGGTACGAGCCCGGGTCACTCCGACCTTGCTCGTGGCCGTGCACTCGTAAAACCCTTCATCACTCTCGGACGCTGCAGGGATCAACCAGCTGATGTTCCCTGAAATCCTACAGAAAAGGAGAGATGAAACTATGGATCACTCCCATCTTGGAACTGCCGTGCTACCATCCTAATCCTACTCCCTGGGACTTTTGTTTCATCTGAGTCAGGCAAAGAGGTGCATCCCCACTTGCTGCAGACCTGTCCCTTGGAATTTTCCTTTCGAATGCTCAGAACCTGAAGGCACCGAGCCAGCACACAGCATCCCCCGGCTGGCACAGCTCAGGGGCTGTTGCTGCTCACATGGATCCCTCCTGGGGCTCAGTGGGCCATACCAGAGGCTCACCTGAAGAGCTGCTCTTCCCTGAGCTTCATCCCACCACGGCTGAGCTGCAGGTGAAAAGGGACCTCACTCCGTGCAGAGCAGGAGATGAGCTGTGGCTCCCGGTTGTAAGCCTGGATCTTGCTGGAGATATCCACTTTAGGCAGACCTGGAAGGATGTGCAGATGTATAACAGCCCTTGGAAGCTCACTGGGAAGCAAGATGACCAAGGAGAACCAAAGCAGAGGCAGTGCTGGAGCCTCCAGTCCCTGCTCAGCACCCGTGGGTTCCACTCACCGGGCACCACGCTGGTGTAGGTGACCCCTGAGAGGCGGTGCAGGGGGTGGCCCTGGGCATCTTCACCCTTCACCTTCAGCAGAAAGTCACCCGGGGGGACCCAGAGCGGCGACCCCACCCAGAGCTGCGGGGTGGAGCCGGAGGAGGAGTTGGAGAGGGGACGCGCGGGCAGCGAGAGGAGGACGTGGCCCGAGGTGTTGAAGAGCTCGATCTCCTGCAGGCGCCCAGGCGGCCTCAGACCGGTGCAGTTCACCAGCACGGAGATGGGCAGACCTGGAAAGCGGGGAAGGAAAAAGCCACCAGGAGCATTCCCGGCTGCAAAACGCCCAGATGCAGCTTCCAGCCACCCGGGCAGCACCACCCTCACCCTGCACCGGCCGCTCTCCGGGCTGGCTGCTGTCAAATTCCGGCTGGGTGGAGAAGCTGGCTTGAAAATTAACGTTGCTGATGCCCGTGATCCTCAGCGAGTGGCGGCCACTGCTCCGGGTCTGGAAGCAGATGGAGAGGCAAGTGCTGAACGCAGGGGAAGGGAGAGGAGATGGGAAGGGAGGAGGTTGCAGCCGGCCCCTTCCAGCGTGCTCACACATCCTCTGCCTGGCTGGAGATGGATGGGGAAAGTCCACACCTGGAAAAGCCTGGCAAGCTAAATACCCATCAGGGAAAGGCAGAGGATGTGCAGGGTCTGCCATCAGCCTACCGTGACCAGCCACGTCCCTGGCTCGTAGGGCTCCAGGGCCACCACCATGGCTGAGTTGGGGATGCTGAGCAGCTCCTTCAGACCTCGGCCTTTCGCCAGGACCTTTCCTGTAACATTAAGTGAATGTCCCAGATGGGCAACCCAGGTCTATCCCCTGGTTCCTGCAACAGCTCAGGGCTCAGGGTAGTGCAGAGCCCATCACAGCTCACAGCCAGGGCGACAGGGAAAACCCTCAAAGCCAGAGGCAAAGCCAATCTAGGAGGGGAGCCCGGAGACGTGCTCTTGTTTACTGAGGGCTTTTTCGACATCACCTTTTCATTTGAGCTTTAGGGCAGGGTTTGGTGAACCCCTTCCTGCTTGTCCTCACCTGAGGTCTTTCTGGGAGGCACAGCATCACCCCCCCCTTGTTGTCCCTCTCCCCTGGGCTCCTACCTGCCGGATCCTGGACCTTGATCCCTGGGGCAGGGCCACTGAGGGAGATGGTGACCTCCTTCAGGCTGGGGTCAAAGGGGACCTGCCACGTGTTCTCCCCACCATCCTCGTGGTCCGTGGACAGCAGGTGGACCTTGGAAGCCTGAATGGCCTCTTCCACCCACTTCAGCACCTGGAGGCAGGCAGGGGAGGATTAAACCTGGATCTGCCCTCGCCGACGAGCACGGCCTCACTTCAGCACAAGGGGCCAGGTGTCCCCACTCACCTCTGTCACCTGCTGCTTGCCCAGGTGGAAGATCTGCCCGGAGCTGGTGGCAGCGATGCGCTCGTACACGCGGTACCCGGGGTGGCTCCTGTCCCCGCAGTCCCCCGTCAGCACAAACACCACCTGCCACAGCAACGGCCCCGTGACACCCCACACAGCCACGGGAGGGGACACAGCCGGCACCCACCAGCATGCCAGTCCATCGAATCGGCCCGGGGGATGCAAAATTCCTCCCAGCCCAGGGGTTTTATCGCTGCGTCTCACTGATGCGTTGCTGCTGCAGCATCCCCCGAGCGGCTGTCGCAGGAGCGCTGCGGGCAGCGCCAGGGCCACTCACCTGGCTCTGCTTGCGCTGCAGCAGCCGCAGCAGCTCCTCCTGCTGCTCGTAGTCCTTGGCCCGAGCATCCGAGAAGACGTAAACGAAGGAGCCGGGATGCGAGATCTCCACGGCCGCCCTGATGGCTCCCACGCTCATCTCCGGGCAGTCCCCCCCGCCCTGAGGGACACAGCCAGGGACGTGGCACAGGCACCGAGCCACCCAGCGCTCAGCTCCCGGCAGGATCCCACCCAGGGGGTGCTCACAGGGAGCAACTACCCCATTTTGCTGGAGTCAGGCCAGAGCAGCGGAATGGATCTGCGGGGACACCCAGGATCGCACAGACCCGGTCCTGCCTCACTAACAGTGATGATTAAACCACCCGTTTGGGGGTCCGTGCTCACTGGTTTCCCACAAATACTTTTAGTGGGCACATTTGTGCCTGCCCCTGTGGCTGCAGAACCAGCCACCCCAGGGAAGCCACAGAGAGGACCAGCTCCCACTTTCCCAGGGCTTGGCACCCCAAAGGGCTGGGAAGCCATTTGCAGCCCCAGCATTACACCTCCTGCCAAAACAGCTGCATCCAAAGGGAAACGCCCCAGGGATTTAGCAATTCACAGGAGGCAGGGCAAGAGTGGGGATGGATAAAGCAGGATTAAACTCCCGGGGAACATTTCGACTGGCAGAAAACAGACGAAATACTTAAAAAAATTTTCAAAACTCAATTATCGAGCCCTGCTTCTAGAAGGGGAGATTTTTGGTTTCCTGGAGAGTCTTTGCAAACTCTCCTGGGAACAGCATCTCCCTTTGGGACAAGAGCTGTGGACTGGGAATTCTCTGCCCTGTTGCAGGACTCTGGGGCACAGCATCAGCATCACCCATCCTCTCCACTCCCACCCCTGTGCGCAGCCCCCGGCCAGTCTGGCTCAGCCTGAATGCCCACCACACTCCTGGGGGATGAAGGAATTGCTCCCGGAACACACCCGCATGCAGTGCCAGGCTTCCCCTCAAGTGCCAGGCACCGAGGCAGGCCTGGCAGAGCACCGTGGGGCTGAGGATGCCTACCTGGACATGGAGCTCCCGCAGGCGCTGCTGGAAGAGCTGGGGATCCGTGGTGAGGGTGACAGGTCCCACCTCTGCAAGCACATGGACACCACCACCTCAGCCCCCGGCCCCAGCATCAGCTTCCTTCCGTGCCACCTGTGCTGCCGGTGCTCCTGGCACCTGCCCTGGCTCAAACACCTGAGACTCGGGGTTCAGCATCTACCCTGGCTTGGCACCAGGAGAGAAGCGGGTTTGGGCACACCAGCCCCTGTGCTCGTACTGTGAGCACTTGGGCAAACCATTCCTATGCCCAGGAATTTCTCCTGACACACTGGGTGGTCCCAGCCACGGTGAGCTGCAAACCCTGTGCTGTTTTCTACCAGGGGAGGCTCCCAGCAAAGGGATGCAGGAATCAATTCACTGCCTCTGCCTCCTTCCCTGGCTGGCTCCGAAGGTTTTCATTCAACTCAGTGTTTCTGCTGAAGATAAAGCTTGGGTCCCACTGGCCTTGTAGGAGGCCAGGGTTCTTTTGGGGAACAGCTGCCCTTTTATGGGTGTGCACAAAAAGAAGACAAAGACAGGGGCAGAAGGAAATGATTCTGGTATCAGAGCAAGTTACCAAAGCCTCTTAGCAAGTGGAGTTTTTATTGAGGTCACCTGGAAGTACGTTGTGGACTTGTACAGAAATACCCACCATGAGTACTCTGGGGAGTTTAGAACAGGATGGAAGGGAAGAGGCCCCCACAACAAAGTGTCAGCACCCCTGGCATTAATATGGTGGGAACAGCCACCCTGTGCCCACAGAGTGGCTTGGGGACAGGAGCCCCAGCCCAGCTCCCAGCTCTTGAAGGGCCATCCCCACCACAGCAGCCACCAGGGCATTAAAAAGGCAGCGCAAGCACTTGCAAAGTTCACGCTTCAGACCCAGATGAGTCTGGAACCGCAGCCCAGCTCCCCACATCCCCACCCCCGGCAGGACACAGCCTCACCCTGTCCCAGACGTACCTGGGTCATGGAAGGGCACCAGAGCGTAGTTGCTGATGGGCTTCGTGCTCCTGCTGAGCGTCCGCTCCAGGATGCGCGAGGCCCCGTCCATCACCTGCACCAGGTCGTCGTACATGGAGCCGGTGACATCGAAGACAAAGGCGAGAGTGGCCCACCCTGGGGGGCTCTCGGCCAGACTGGGGGCCAGCAGCATCCAGAGACCCACAAACACCCCTCCGCGGGGTGGCATCGTGGGGGAGACGCTCGGGTGCCAGGAACACCCCTTGTGTCCTTGTCCTGGCCCTCGCCCCGGGCACCGGCCCCACACCAGGGAGGGACACGGCGTGCAAGCGGCCACACGCAGCGGGGACAGAGAAGGGACCCCGGGCAGGGAACGCCCAGCCCTCGGCAGCTGCGGACCTGCTCCTCCAGCGTTCAACTTCTGGGAGGGAGGAGGGAGGGCGGGAGGAAAAAACGGGACTTTTGGAGCCAGCGACGCGGCAGGGAGGTGGGTGGGAGTTGGAGGAAATCGGGATGGAGATACAGGGACTGGGAAGCAGATCCTGCAGCCCACGGGATTGTCAGAAGCACTGCCCAGGCCCCTCCCCAGCCGCGACCCCCTGCTCTGCTGGGGGGAGCAGGGGGTTAGGGGAGGACATGGGGGTCACAGCTGAGCACCTGTGAGGAAACCCTGCCAAACCCCAGCGGGGGGAGAGACAGCTGCGAAAGGGACCCCGAGGAAGCAAACTCCCCCTCTGCTGGGCAAAGGGCCCTGGAATGGGGGTCTGCAATCGGGGTTGGAGGTCAGGGGGCTCTGTGGGGGGTTCGGGTGGGCTCACCCACGCAGCCACCCCAGGAACCGGGAGCAAACAGCCGCGCAGAGCACAGACAAAGCCGGAGCCAGCACATGGGCTGGGACAGGCAGCCCTTGGCCGGGACAGGCAGCCCTTGGCCGGGAGCGCTGGCTGGGGGTGCGGAGCGTTTCCTGGCTCCCCTGGAAGCGGAGTGCTGAGCTCATGGCTGCTCCACAGGGATGCTCTGCTCTCGCTCAACTCCCCCGCAGCCGGACCCAGGGCTCAGCCACGGCCAAGAGCCGGCTCCAGGTGAAGCTGTGCACCGAGGGCTGGGCACCTCCTGCAACCCCAGCACTAGCTCTGCTCCTCCCAAACACGGGGGCTGGGGGACCTTGAAGATCACCCAACTCATGACCCACACACAGGACAGTGAGACCATCCTGTGCATTCCTTTATCCCTGCAAGCGTGGGCTCAGCCTAGCCCAACCTCAGAGTGGGCAAGGACATCCCCCTTTCAGCAGGGCAAGGACACTTCTGCTGCTGGAGCTGTGCCAGTGGCCTGTCCCCATCCTGTCCCATAACCAGGGCTTGCACTCCCAGCCCCACAGAGCTGAGGGGAGTCCCCCACCCCACCCCACCCCACAGTGCCACAAAACCTACCTTAGGGCACCCCCAGTAACCAACCTGCATGCCAGCTCCATCCTGCACCCTGGCAGGGAGCTGGACACAAAGAAACCCCAACAGCTTCATCTCACCACCAAATTAATCCCAGCCAGCCCTTCCCACACTCACCAGTGCTCCTAGTCCCAGGAGCACCTGTGCTAGCTGGGCTTTAACCCCTTCCTGGCTGGGGGTTGAGACACAGCCTCTGGGTAACGACCGTGGTTTGGAGCCTGTGCCTGTCCTTGCCCACTCCATGGCACAGGGGAGAAATCCCTGGGAGCTCCCACCATGTGCTGACACAAAGCACCTCTGGACAAAACCCCCTGCACAAACACAGCCTCCTTGTTTGGACCATTAGGGCATCTCCTCTGGCCTCTCGAAAATAATTAGTCAGCCTCGTTAGGAGAGCAAACAAAACGGAGATGGGCTGGCAGGGAGGCCTCGCAGTGCTCGTTTCCGGAAGAGTTGGCAGCGCAGAATGGCCAACATGACCCTGGTGCACGTGAGAAGCCCAGTCCAGGCTGTGAGCCCCCCGTGAGCCCTGCCAGGGGCGGGGGGCTGCCAAGGGGCACCTCCGGTCCGGGCAGTGGGACACAATTATGGAATATTCATATCAGGATTCCTCTGCAGCCACTGTGTGCCAAAAGTGACCCAAGGGCTCCCAGCCCGCCGCATCGACGAGGGGACTCAGAGGGGACAGGGACGGTGCCGACGGGCACACGGCTGTGAGTGTCTTCACTGCAAAAGGAAAAAGGGACACAGGCACTGTGGCAGGACGGGGCCTGGCAGAGGGAAAGTTGTGTCTGGGTAAAAGGAGATGGGAAGAGCGGTGTTATAGGGGTGAAGGGTCCCTGGCATGCCTGGAGCTGAGACCTGACAGCTCGTCACAGCTGTGGGCACAGTGCCTGCCCGACTGCCCACAGAGCCCAGAGCATCCCCATTTACACCCATGCTGGTGCCACCACAGCCCCCAGCCCAGCTCCCAGCCCTGCCGGGTGCCAGGACAGCTTTGGGGTCCCCATGCTCCCCCGCCCCAGCACATCACAGACCAATGCTGCTTCGTTACTGTCATTAAGCTTTTATTTCCACTGTCACAAAGTTCCTGGGTTTTGTTTTGTTCTGTTATTAAACTGTTTCATTTGCTTGGTTTGCTCTTGAATTCATCTCAAGACAAGGCAGCGGGGCATGCAAGCCGAGACACCGGCACGGACGCACACACAGGCTTCATCTTCACAAACAAGGCTCTTGCTGGAGCTGCTGCTTCTCAGCCCGGGGCTCGGCCACCCCCTGGGCAGGGGTCCCACCCGCGGGACAGGGCACCCAGCCCGGGGCTGGTGGCCACAGGAGCAGAGAGAGAAGGGAAGGACAACTTTCCTGCAGTGCTGCTGGAATAGCCAGGGCTGGCATGTGTGACTGAGACCCCAAAACTGCTGCACCCCAAACTGTGCACTGAGACTGGGGCCATCAGCTCCCTCCTTTGCCCTCAGCCTTCACTTCTGCCCCAATCAGACCCCTCCTCTCCAATGCCCTCGGGAAGGATGGGTGACAGATGCTCTCACTAAATGCCCCAAATCTCCTCCTTGGATGGGGGACAGTGAGCTGGCTGCAGGTCACTCACCCATCCCAAATGACCCCCCAACCCTCAGTACATGGGAAGGGGGCAGCTCTCCCAGTGATTTCAGCTGCCCCCATGCCATGCCTGGCCCTGCTTCAAAGCCAGTCCTGCTCCAAGTGGGGCTCAAAGCCAGATCCCAAGACTCCAAGACCATTCCACCTTCTGGACAGCTGCATCCCTGCCCACTGAGCAGCAGTGACCCCGGGCTGGGATTCCCACAACCTGAGCCTCCCCATCCAACAGGAATGTGGTGTTCTGAGGGCACGGGAAGAACCAACAGGCATCTGCTTCTGTGAAGGAGGGTGAGATGCAGCTGGTACCTGGCACAAACAGGGTCTGGAGTCCCCCATAAGGAAACACCCCCCTCCACCAGCCCAGCCGAGAGCGCTCCTGGGACCAGCCTGGTCTCGTTATAAATTGCATTAATTAACAGCTGGCTCCAGAGGAAAAACCCTTCACTTCTCTCTCTCTTGGGTCCTGGTTTGTGCTGTGAGGAGAAGGCAGGGGGGAATCTGCCCCCAGAGCCCTCTCCCATGTTCTTGCTCCCGGAGGGAAACAGCTCAGCCCAGCCCAGCCCCAGAGCTCAAGGAAAGACAGATGCAAAGCAGCAACAGTCAGCGCACAGACAGAAAAATGAAAAGAAAGGAAAGTACAGACATGGCATTTAATGGGGCAACACCGACAGGGACAAATGAGAGGGGGGGACATGCCACAGTCACCGGGGCTGGACCCTCACCTCTGCCTGGCTGTGCTTTGGGTCCCCTTCCCATGGCCAGGGCTCTATTTTGGACAGGCACCAGGAACCCGAGTACGAACAGAGACCAACCAGAGCTTGCTGGCCGTTTCATCACGAGCAGGTGTAAAACATTTGGCTGGAATTAAAGCCTGGCTGATGTAAATCCCACCCCAGCATTCCACGCACCGTTCCCGGAGTTCTGCGCGTGCCTGACGCTCGGTGGGTCCTGCCAAGCCCTGCGGCCGCAGCCCTGGGCCACATCCAGCGCTCGTGCTTGCCAGGGCACAGACACCAAACCGCTTTCCAGAGGGGGATGGCTCACCCCGGCCACTCCACTGATGGGGAAACTGAGGCACAAGGAGGTTAAGGCCAACATTTCCAAGCACGAGATGCTCCAAGCCTTATTTTCAGTGATACCAAGATGCTGCAGATCCCGGTGGTGTTCAGGAGGGATCAAGGGCGCTCGGTGCTCCCCAAAAGAGAGATGAGAAGCATCCAAGCCAGGGTCCCAAATCCGCAGCCAAGGGGGAACACTGGGGCCAAACCCCTTTGCTCAGGGATGCTCGGCGTGCCAAGAGCCCTGGCAGGGATGACTCCCTGGACAGACAGCTGCGAGCACTGATGGAGTTCAACCCATGACAGGTCCTCCAAAAATTAAAAGCTTTCCAGGGGAAAAGTGTCAGAGCATATGAGATTTGCCTTTGCCTGGGAACTATGTCAAACGTGGTGGGGCCCATCATTCATCAGTGGAGGCGATTACAGCAGTGTCACATTCATTGGGAACATCGACTGGCACCGGGAAGGGGCCAGTCTGCCAGATGAGCATTCAACAAGTTGGAGGCACTGCAAAAACCTACCCCAGAGAGTTGCATTTTGGCCACAGAGCAACAAGGAAAAGGTTTCCACGGGAGGGAGTGAGGGACCCCCTCCAGAAGCGCCCCCACAATGAAACATGGGCACCCTCGGGGGCAGGAACTGCAGAAGAGGCAGAAATATTGCACGTGGATGTGAGGTCAGTCTCTTTGGGGATGGGGAAAGGCGGTTTTTTATGGGCATCAAGAAGTACCACAAGCACAAAATCCCCAAACTGGGGAGTGGGGCTGCATGTGAAGAACCAGCATCCCTTGGCTGGGGCAGCTGTCCCTGCCATGCCGGGAGGATTCAGGGAACGCTGTGGCAATGCCTTGTCTCCTGCATCGTGAGACACCTGTCAGACTGTCCTCCACATCTGGATGTCACCTCCCACTGCCACAGGAAAGTCTCTGTCTGGGCTCAGCCGCAGGAGCTGGGAGACAGCTGGGTGGAAAGATGTTGGACCAGAGATGGAAGGGCGAGCCCCCAGGGTGGCTTTAGGGGTCCCACAGGCTTCTTGCACTTTGCTCCTGAGGGAATGCCCATCTCTCCTTTCCCAGAGCAGGGGCCAAGGCAGCTGAAGCATCGCCCACACAAGGCTCATTCTCCAGGAGAGATGCCAGCTGTGTCCCACGGTGCGGGTGCCGGTGGGGCTGAGCTGGGGGCACATCCCAGAGGGGTGGTGGGTGTTGATGGAGCGTGGAGAGGCCACGCAGGCCCCGCTCATGACGGGGGGGCTGCAGCCTGGTGTCCCCAGGTGTGTATTCCCAGCCCTTTGCCTCCTCCAAGGTGGGCGCAAGCGGCTCCACTTGGGTTCACAGCAAAACCTCCCATGTGCTGTGGGAGCGACGGGGTAAGGAGACACCCTGAGCTGTGCACAGCCCAGCCTGGCACTCCCCGGTCACCCTGTCCCAGCTGGGGTGGGGGACAGAGCAAGGCAGAGCAAGGCTCCCCCTCTGCCCCTCCAGCACACAGGACGATTCACAGCCACCACCAAACACCTTCCCACCGTTTGCAAAGCAGAAAATAGCGAAGGGATCTGCTTGAAAGCAAAACCCAACTCTGGGCTCCATCAAGACTTTTTCATGCAGCGAGAAAATGAATAAAAGAAAGGAAATGGATCGTTCTGGTGCCCAGCATTTTCCTCACCCTGCCCAGCTAAGGGATGGAGCTCGGTCTGCTCAGTCTGGGCTGAGTGAGCCCCCACTGAGCTCCCAAAGGGAAGGGTGAACAGAAAAACGCAGGGAACACAGGAATGGGAAGAGGAAAAGAAGCTACAGCATCCCCTCCAAACAGCAGCCAGCCCACGGAGCTTGGGATACGGGGGGTGGGAGGAGAGGGGGGAAGGCAGATTTTTGGCTTCATTGTTATTGCAGGCTCCCGGGTCCCCGCAATAGTGTACGAGCATGTAAACCTTACAAATCCTCACCTGGGTGGGTGGACACACACACGAGAGACGAAACACAGCAGCAACATTTACAACAAATAAATAAGGATATCGATCGTCGAGATAGGCATATAAAAAAAAGCCTCACTTTTTCCACCGAAGGAAAAAAAAAAAACCCAAAAACCAAACCAAAAAGCACAATACTGTCTCACCAAAAGAAATAAAATAATAATAATATAATATACATCCCTAGTGAGCCGAGCCGGGCTGCCAGCGGCATCGTGGGTGACGCCAGGACTCTGTTCCCAATCGCCGCCGGTGCCTCGGCTCCCCGGCCACCCCACACGGGCAGACCCCAGGGGGTGCAGCCCCCCCGGTACCTTTGGGCTCCATCTCTGGCCGGCTGGTTCCCAGGAGGGGACCCCGCCGGCGCATCCGCAGTCCCATCCGAAAACGTAGGAAAAGGGGAGCAAAGGGGGCAAGGAGGCCGAGAGGGGGCTCTGCCTGCGGCGATGCTCGACCCGTTCCCCCGGCCCTGAAGTCTTGGGCGTTCGCTGCCGCTCAGACCAGGGTCTGGCGTGGGGTTTTTTTTGGAAAAAGCAGAAGTTGGCAAATGGCAGCGGCTGGTTCAGAGTGCAGAGAGGGGGAGTGAGCTCGCGCTTCGAGGGCATCCTTTGCTCGCGGAACAGAAAGGAAGCCGGGAGGGACAGGCAAGCTTCGCGCGGCGGTGGTCGGATGGCACGGAGAGCATCTTCCCCCAGGCGTCTGCAGGAGAGGGTGGGGAGAAGGGAAACAGGGTGAGAAGGACAGGCAGAAATCCCTGTGGCCATCTCGTGCAACACGAGCGCAGCTGGAAGGGCAAAGCTGGAAACAGAATAAAAATACTGAAAATATCAAAACTCCACTACCCCTAAAAAACACCCCACCCCCCAGGACACTGCCTGGACTGTGATGACCAAAATCACTCCAAGGGACTCTGGCACAGCTCCACAGGGCACAGCAAGGACCACGGGGTGCTCAGCCCAGCACCTGTATGATGCTGCGAACCAGCGTCCCTGACACCACCATGCCAAACCCAGCTCCAGGGCATAACATAATAAGATTTAAGATAAATAAAACATTTAATATAATCTGTCTCTGGAGCATCCCCGTGCCCCCAGCACGCCAGCTGCCTCCCTGCCTCCTCTGCAGCCACATCTGCTGGAGAGGGCGTGAGCTGTGCCGCAGGCAAACATTTCCATCTCCACGGGATGAGGTCTGAGGGGGCTCTGTGATACGGGAGGGACTGGGAGAAACTTATCAGAATGGGGGCAACATTCCTCCTGGCTGGATTTGGGGGGGATATCCATGTTTTGGGGCTTCAGCAGAGGAGAATTGGCTGCCTGTGCCTGGGGGAGGTGGGAATGGCATGAGGCAGGTGGGAGACGGGCACCCACAGCCCCTGGCACTGCACTCACCGCCGCTCGGCCCCGGGACTATACGAGCCCATCGTAGAGGGAGAGCGCCTGCACAATGGAGGGGTCGGCCTTGGAGCCCTCCTGAAATTCCTGCAGCGTCAGCTTCCCGTCCGCGTTCTGCAAAACACTCCTGTGACTGCACTGCTTCACCCCGACACCCCGGCACACCCACACCATCCCACACATCCTCCCTGCTCCACCGCCTCCGCCTCGGTTTCCCCATCAAGCCACCTGTGCCTGCCATGGAGGGGACAATGCCACCTCAGAGACCCTGAAATGGATCCAGGGAACCCGAAGGGATGTGGGTGTCCCACAGCGATCTTGGCAGCAGCTGAGACCTTGTGTTGGTGGGGGAAGGAGGCACCTGAAAGAGCCAAGATGCAGCAAAGGGACCCACAGCACCCCCTAAATCCCTTGGCCATAGGGAAAATACCCTCAAGCATCCTCACCTTGTCCATCATGGCAAAAATCCGATCCACCCTCTTCTCTGGTGTGTTCTCCTCCTCAGGAAGCTCCACCGTGTTTCCCTGCAGCAGCAGGACAGGACATGGTCATGCACCCATCTGTGCCCTGCCTGGAGGGCGTCCCCAGGCGAGGACTGTCCCCCCACACCCCGCATCAGGACAGGGTGCACGGGACAGTGTTGGCACTAGAACCACCCTCAGCAACCAGACCAGACCCTGCCCTGGCCATGGCAGCCAGGATGGCCACAACCCCCCACTGAAAAGGGCCAAGGAAGGAACTGGGGGTGTTTCAGCATTCCCACAGAGCCAAGCTCCGGCCCAGCAGGGACTCCCAAGGGCTGCTCACCCCGTTCCCCCCCTGCCCCTCTTACCACCATCTGATAAATCGCATCCACAATGTCCAGCATCTCGTTCCTCGTGATGTATCCGTCGTTGTCCAGGTCGTACAGCTTAAATGCCCCTGCAAGCCAGAGCAACACCGAGGGGCTGGGACTGCAGCCCCCGCCCTGGACACTCAACCCAGCACCCTCGTGGGGCTGAGCCCACCAGCATCCCATGGGCAGCACTTACACCTCAGCTTCTCGTCCAGCGTCCCCCGGGAGGTGACCGACAGTGCCTGGATGAACTCCGAAAACTCGATCCTCCCGTCCTGGGGGAGGAAAGGAGGGGTCAGGGTGCTGCTGCCACTCCTGTCCAGCAAAGTCCTCCCTGCCCACGTGTCCCCTCTGAGGGGGCACATCCAAAAAGGCAGCAGGGAGGGAGGAGTGATGCGCATTTATCTCCAGCACCGCGACCCAGCTGCTGGTGCCCAGCCCACCAGCGAACATCCCGGCGGGAGCGGCTCAGGAAGGCAGGGGCACCGCGTGGATGGGCTTTTGTCAGCGGCACCAAAACACCGTGCTGCTCCTTTCCTGCTTTGCCACTTCATCGCCCTTCCCCACGTGACTCTCCTCAACTAAAATAGGCGCGGGGGCTCGCTCCAGCTGCGCCGCTTCAATTTCACGCCCCAGGAAGCGCTGGAATATTTTGCTCCTCCAGCGCTACGCAAACGCCTTCCAAACCCATCCCACCGTCGCCATGGGCCCAGCCCTGACCCCCCTGGACCGTGCCTCTGGATCCCAGACTTACTTTGTTCTCATCGAAGACATTGAAAACAAAGGTGGCGAATTTGGTTGGGTCACCGAAGGGGAAGAACTGCTTATAGATCTTCTGGAAGCCGGCAGCATCGAGCTGCCCGCTGGGACAGTCCTTGATAAAGCCCTTGTACCTGCGAATGGAGGGCAGAGCATGGGCCCAGGAGGGTCTCCCCGCTGAGCCCTGGGAAGCTGGGGTGAGGCTCTCCCCGCAGCTGCAGTGGGCTGGGGCTGGGAAGGTCCCCAGGTTCTCCCTGTGTCGCTCCCACCTCCCACCCACAGCATCCCAGCCCTGTGGATGAGGTCCCTGTGGGCACCACAGTGAGCGTGGCAGCGGGGACAAGCAGCAAGTGGCACCAGTGACACCGAGTGGCGCCCACTGCTCCAACCTGCTGCCAGCCCACAAGGGCCAACAGGGCCACAACCAGGCTTGTGGTGAACATTGAGAGATGGGAGGTGACAGGGACCCACTGGCAAAAAACAACGGCACAGCGAGCACCGAGTTCTGTGAGGGTGGTGGGGCACGGCAACAGGTCCACAGGAAGTGGTGATGGCCCCAATCCTGCCAGAGGTCAAGAGGTGTTTGGACAATGCTTGCAGGCACATGGGATTCTTGGGATGTGCAGGGCCACCAGCTGGACTTAGGATGATGCTTGTGGGTCCCTTCCAACTCAGGATATTCCATGACAATTTTTGCATGACCCCACATGAAAGCTGCTCAGAGGAGCTGGGGGGCACAGCGGGGTTCCTGTGTCCTCAGGTGGCACAGCCCAGGTCATTTCCAAAACCCGTCAGTGCTTAAACACCCCCAAAAAGCCCTCGGTCCCAGCTCCGGGCTGGACCTGGGTGCTGGAAAGCACAGCTGCACCAGAGGGTGCAGGGAAGGGGCTCACTGGCTCCGTGGGTGTGGGCACCACACAGGGAGCATGAAGGGAGCATGTGGGACCACACGGGGATCACGTGGGGTGCATGAATATTATGCAACACATCGCCCAGATCTGTCAGGCGCCCGCTGCAGCGGGACAAGGGCTGGAGGAGGAGGGGAAGGGGGTGGCGAGGTGGGAAACCGAAGTGCCGGTGACATCTTTTTCACGCTGCTGCAGCTATGACTCATCGGGTGGGGGGGAAGGATGAGAGAAAGAGATAAAGAAAGCAAACCTCGACTGGTGGGATAGG
Source organism: Dryoscopus gambensis (assembly GCA_013389985.1). NCBI lineage: Eukaryota > Metazoa > Chordata > Aves > Passeriformes > Malaconotidae > Dryoscopus > Dryoscopus gambensis. The sequence goes on from WEIT01018809.1 coordinate 239,748, forward strand.
GAGATGAAAGGGAAGCAGTGGCTTTTCTAGGGCGCTGTGTTCGGCGGGGTGGAGGGGATGGAGTGAGAGCATGCTGCCGGCAAGGAACCACGGATCCCACCCCGACAGCCTCTGCAGGCCCTGCTGCAAAAGGGGACATGCTGGGACAGCACCAGCCTTCTGCACTGGGTCGCCAGCTGGACAGTTCCCACATCCCCACGCTCTTTTGCTGCTCGTACAGGGAGGGAAGAGCCACTAGAACTCAGCCCTTGCACAGGGTGTGCAAGGAAAACCCCTCTATTTTCAGGGCTCCCCTCTACAAGGCAGCACCTGCACCCCAACGTGGGTGCACCTGCCCGTCCCTGCTCTGCCCGGCCAGTGGGGTGGCCGAGTGCCACGAGCTCCTGTCCCCTGCCCACAGCCCCATGCCCCAGCCAGCTCACCACCACGGCGGGCACTCACCACTGCTGCACCTCCTTCTCCGTGACTGCAAGAGAAAACAGGAGAAAAGAGAAAAAAAGAGGCAGAAATTTAGTGCTTTTGCAGTGACAGCTGTTCCTCTGCACTGCCCATCAGTGAATCCCCTGGGGAACGCCCTGGGGCTCCCAACAGTGCCTTCCCTGGGGGATGCCCCAGGGCTCACTCGATCCATGAGCTGCCAAGTGCTCCCCACGTGTTCCCCATGTGGCAGCAACTGCTTTTGAGGCACAGCCTGGGCCAGGCCAGGCGGTCCACGGGGCCAGGGCTGCAGGTGTTGGGGACCCTCAAAACCAAGGAGCCTCTCAAGATGTTTTCTGTCGTGCTCAGGGAATGCAGAACCATGGCTGCAAGATGCTCTGGACCATGAAGGGGACACGCTGATCATGCCTGGGGAGGACCTGGCCCTGCTGTCTCATCTTCCCAGAGCTAAAACATCCCTGAAAACATCTGCCGAAACATCTGCCTGGAGGCGGCTCAGGGAAGGAACTTGCCTGGCCCTGACATTACACACTGAACGTGGGCACAGGCACAGCCCCAGGGCTGGCATCCCCCCAGGTACCAGCTGCCTCTGGAGAAACATCATCAAACCCATCCCAGCACCTTGGGGAGCCTCACTGGGCTCTGGAAAAACCCCCAAAATGCGACAAGCTAGAAAACAGTGAGCACTGGCAACCCCGAGTGTCCCCAGCCAAGGGACAGCTGCTGGGATGAAAAATGTCCTCAGCAGAGGAAAGGCTCTGAGGGATGTGGGATGCTGGGCAGGGGGCTGGCACTCCTCCCTGCATGTCCCAGTGCAGAAGCTGTGCCTGTGCCTCCCCACAGCGGGGAGCCGGGTGCCAGCAGGTGGCCGCAGGGGGGAACGGCCTCATTTGCCATTTCCTTTGCGTCGCGCATCTAAATAATGATAAAAAAGCCACAGGTCTGAAAGGCGCGGGGATAATGAGGCGAGTGGAGATGTCAATGTGCAAACGGCTGATAAAAATAGAGACCCAAGACACACCAACAGATGCCAATTACCTTGGATGGCAAAAAAAAAAGAGCAATTTTCCATCAGGGAGATTTGTAATGTGCCTGGCAGAAGGGGCAGAGCGCAGAGGCGAGGGCTGGCGGGCGGCAGCAGCGGGGCGGCCAGGAGGGCACAACTGCCCCCACCTCATCACCAGCTGGATTCTGGCTCCAGCATCCCTGTTAGGAAGAATTGCTGTGCCCAAAGCTGTCCCCTTGCACTGGGGAGTCCCTCCATCCCAGCTCAGTGGTCGCTGGAGGGACAGAGCCTTCAATCCCCACATTTCCCCTGAGATTCAGCAAAAGCAGCACCCACTGTAGCACTGCGGGGTGTCTGGACAGCAGCACCCCAGGAGAGGGGATGCGGGCACAGAGATGCTCAGCATCTGGGATGAAGAACACCGAGGGCTTTGGTAGTGTCACAGGAGGGATTTGGAGGGTTGTTTGTTCTGGGCAGACAGCAGTCTCCTGGCAGGAGGGAGCCAGGGAGGACACACTGCACCCAGCAGCTTAGCTGGGGTGGGCTAAAACATCAGTCATAGCAGTCCCAAGGGATTTCCCCATCCCAAAACAAAATGGTTGCACAGAAGCATCCTTGCAAAAAGAGAGATGCTGAGTGACATCTCTAACCAGAACAGGCTTCCCTGCACACATCCTCACTGAGACACCAGCCGTGACCTCCACCCTGAGGATGCCCAGGGGATGCCCCAGGCACCAGCTCTGCAGGCCCAAGCACCCACGAGCACCAAGGAGGGCAGGTGGAAGGAGGAGGATGAGGGTGAGCCCTCAGGGCAGGCAAAAGAGACCGCAGCAGCAGCAGCCGGGGCTGCAGTCAGAGCCCGGCTCAGCCCCTCTAGGCAAATCGCCTTCTGCTCTCTCTTGTTCGACTGCGTTTCCCCCAACGTGCTATTTTGGGCCCGGGAGCTGCCTTTCAACTCCAGCAGGAAACAATTAAGAAATTTGTGCTTTTTTTAGTACAGGAGAAATGCTGGTAATGACACGCTCGGGCTGAGGCGGGAGGGAGGGACGGAGCCAGCTCCCCTCGTGCCGCAGGAGGGACGTGTGATGCTCCCAGGAGAGGCTTTTCCGACGGAGGGAACCATTCAGGTGCCAGGCTGGAAATCAGCACGGGGCTCCCAGCGAGGGATTTGTTAACGTGCATCCTGGAACGGAGCCACACGGAGCCCCATCCCTCCTCCAGCACGCTGGCACCGGTGCCTGTCCTCCAGCCTTGGGCGCTGGGGAATCTGTGGGGTTTGTCCTGAGGTGGGAGCGTCATCTCCACATCTCCCAGCCCTTGGAAAACCACCCACCTCTGGGTTCACCCCTCCACTGCCACCAATCTCCCCTGTGCCCAGGGACAGTGTGTTCCCAGGGCAGGGAACCACCCCAGCCCTGACCCAGCGTGGGGACTGAGCGGTACCTGCCGGGCCTCCCTGCACCGGCTGTTACGGATCCGGGACAGATGATGACTTCATGGCTGCCACTTCCCAGCTACTCCGACCCTGCTGGCTGTTGACACTCCGAGTGGCACCAATTAGGAATGCTAATGCGCGACTTGCAGCCGCAGAAGCCTTGGGGACACGCTGAGCCACCCGTCCTGAGGCTGGCGACAGGGGACACACGCCGGGGCAGGGCCGTCCCTCTGCTCTGCAGGCAGGCAGAGCCCAGCCGGCCTCACCGACAGCACCTGTACAGCCGCAGCTGCTGCATTTCCCTCCCGCGGCACGGATGACGGCGCAGCGCTGAGCCGACACGCACCAGTTTGCAGCGGTACCCACCTCGCCCGGGTGCGCCCCCGACGCCCCAGAACAAGGGCATGACCCACAGCAGCCCCACAGCGCATCCCACCGGAGCAGGGCCGGCTCCCTGGCCGCGCTCCAGCGAGGAGCCGGGCTCAGCTGCCGTGCCGTGCTCCAGGGACTGCCGCTCCCGCAGCCGCGCTGGGGAGGGCTATAAATAGTGCACGTAGCAGCTTGTTAGCAGCAGCGTGCCCCGGGATCCTTGGGGATGAAAGGCGCTAAATAAAGGCAGAGTATTATCATTTGTTATGAACCGCAACGCTGGAAGAGGCATCCGCCGAGCGGGAGCCCCAGCGACGCCCCGCAGGCGCCGGCCCGTGCGCGCAGCCCCGCACCGCGGCAGCGACATCGCGCAAAGGACGGGGAATCGCCGAGCGCGGGG
>WEIT01018809.1:253551-269549 GCA_013389985.1 Dryoscopus gambensis
GGGGCGGCGCGCCCCGCCCCGCGCTGCGGGAGCCGGGGTGGGGAGGGGGCTCCGGCACGGCCCCGCCGCTCCCAATGGCGGGAGGACCCGGGAGACAGGGGGATTCCAGAGCGGCCCCCTCCACTGGGACCCCCCCCGAGCCGCCCCGCAGGGATCAGCGGGAACGCTCCGAGGGAAATGTCAGGAATCGGGGTTCTGCTTGGGGGGGGCTGATGGGCAGCGAGAGGATGAAGAGAGAGGGGAGCTAGCGGTAGGAAGAGAGAGCCTGGAGCAAGGCTGACCTCGGAGTCCGGGAGTGACCTTGGTGGCACATCAACACCTTCAGTTGTAGAAGCATTTTCCAGCCCCTGGGTTCCCCAGCTGAAGAGGGGTCTGTTCCCGACTTGGAGGAGTCAGATCCTTGTGGGTCCCTTTCAACTCAGGATTTTCAGGCTGTGAGAGGTGAGGTTGTTCAGCCTGGGAAAGAGAGGGCTCTGTGAATACCTTAGAGCCCCTTCCAGTGCCTAGAGGGGCTCCAGGAGAGCTGGAGAGGGACTCTGGACAAGGTCATGAAGGGCCAGGACAAGGGGGAATGGCTTCACACTGACAGAGGGTAGGGTTTAGATTAGATATCAGGAAGAAATTATTCCCTGTGGGGGTGGTGAGGCCCTGATACAGGGTGCCCAGAGAAGCTGTGGCTGTCCCCTCCCTGGAAGGGTCCAAGGCCAGGATGGATGGGGCTCTGAGCAATCTGGCTTAGTGGAGGGCGTCCCTGCCTGGAAAGAGGGTTGGACTAAATGATCTTTAAGGTCCCTTCCAGCCCAAACCCTTCTGTGATTCTACCATTCTCTCACACCAGGGCTCCACCGAGGCTTCACTCACTCTCTGCAATGTGTACATAAAGAGATGAAGTTCAATCACTTCAAAAGCCCCACAGATTCAGCCTACAGCAGGTTTGTGGTGCAGCCAGGAAACCATAGAAGCGTTAAAAGCAGCAGCACCCGGCTTTTCCCCACCTCAAACCCATGCAGGGCTTTGTGCCTCCACAACAGCTCAGTGTCTGTGTGCAGTCATTAGCTGTACCGATGCACACGATAAATACACTTTTCTTCCCGCCTGTGTTGCAATGAGGGCCCTGCTGGAGCTGCCCAGGCATGCCTGTACTCCTGTGGTAGCAGCCAAAGAGGGGGAAAATCTGTGCCTGGATACAGCAAAACCTGTCTGCGAGGCTGTGGAGAGCCCAGCACAACACACACGGGGTGTTTGCCGACGACACAGAGGAGCACGGCTGACACAGCGCTGCTCTTTGCACCTTTATTGTTTTTAACCAGCCAAACGTTGCCTGACACTCACTTCTCCAGGGATACATTCCCCAAGTGGATGTTTCTAAAATGCCTCGTCCTCCATTACCCAGCCTCACACAAACGAGCTCATTAAGGCAGAAGAGGATAAAAACACCATCACCATGTCCCAGCAGCGGCACAGCCCGGGGGATGAGCTGGAGGGATGGCACTGAGCGACAGGGGATTGGCAGCACGTGGCAGTGAGAGCTCTGTGAGGCTGTGCCTCCCCTCCAGCATCCTTCCCAGTCACTTCCGACATTTGTATAGCTTTTAGGGACAAAGGCCTGCCTTCGACTTCAACACAGGCCTCAGCAGATTCCAGTCTAGTCCCCAAATGTGCTGCAAAAATGTCCTGTGCAGCCCTTCTTTGCTTCCCGTCAGCAAAACACCAATTTTTGCAGTATTTCCCTTCATCTGTGGTCCCTGGGCTGTAAGCACATTGCAGCAGGGGTGTTCTTTTGTGTGCAGAGCATGACCTGTCCGTGCCCGGCTGGGGGTCAGCAAGGTCTCAAACCTTCCCTGCACAGCACAGGCATTCTATCACAGGCTCTGCTGCTGCAAAACTGATGTTGAAAGGATTTAATTCTATTTAAAACTCTACCCTGCCTCCACCACGCGGAACACTGAGAACTCAGATCACACACACGAGAGGAGAAAAGTAATCGGAAACTATGCAAGCCAGTCACTTTCACTTCCCAATTATTAGCTTTACCCCTATTACTGTTTAAATAACAACACTAGTGACATTTTCTAGGATGAAGTGACATTTCTGCAGGCAGAGAAACACAGCCCAAGCCTGGAAAGACTCCTGGGGCTGACAGGACTGAAATCTGAGCAGCGACTGGGGCACAAAACAATCGTGCCCAGCTGAATGTGGTCAGTGCACCCGGGGAAGGAGCTGGGTTGTTTGCTCAGAGGAAAATCCAGTGCAGGCCAGTCCTTGAGAGTAGTTTTGCTTTATAAATTCCCCTAGCTCTCTCTTCCAAAACAGACCTCAGGCATTGCTCACATCTCCCACCACCAGCAACTGCAGCACAAGCTCAGAGCCAGCCCAGCCCTGACCCAGGGTGGCTTTTTGATAAAGCAAGGTGTGCCGCTCGCAGGGCTTCTGCTGTCCGATGCCCACGGTGCAGCCATGGCAATGATCGTTCCCTGGGCGGTATTTGCCGTCACCGCTGCGGTCAGAGCGGGTTCCTGCTCAAAGGGAAGCTGTTATCTCTCCTGCCACACTAGTGCTGGAGGTTGGGATGGACCCGATGGTCCATGTTCTGACTGTAAAAGCTGGGAGCTGTGTAGGCTGCACGGCCGAGTGTGTGTCTGCCGCAAGCTTCTCCTTCCTCGGTTATCTACTTGAAAGTGTTTAATAAAACCCTGGAGTTCTTTTTCCCCAGGACGCAGCAAGTCTGTCAGGCTGAGCCACGCAGCCTTTTGTTCCACCTGGGCTCGCCAGGCAGTGCACATTTAATCAGCATCCTCAGACGCCATCACTGGGGTTTTCCCCAACGCATCCTTCCTGATTTAATTGCCAGGATTGCAGCTGCCTCGTGGGAATAGCACTGCATGCAAGCAGCGAGGTGCAGTCTGCCCCGATCTCGTGTGCTCACTCTGCTTCACCACAAATGGTCTTTTCTTTCCTCCTTTGTCCTCCTCACCGATGTGCTCATACCTAAAAAAATCAGTGGTGTCACACAGCCCAAGCACAGCACCCACTGAATCCCACTTTGGGCATGGCTGGAACTGTTTGTGGGGTGGGAAATTGGGGCTGGGGTAGTATCCAGTATGGTATACTTGCACTCTCGGATGTGCTTTGACGCAGGAGCTGCCTCAGGAAAAGGAGAAGAGAGGCAGGGGATGGACTCTGGTTAGCCCATCCCATCCCCTTCCTCGCTCCTCCCCTTCCCAGGGCCGGACGAGGCGCCACGCGGGGTCCGTTCAGGCTTCAGGCTTGTCCAAACTGCTTTTTCCTACTGCATCACGAAACCCACACATCCACCCACCCATCCATCACCGTTGTCTTTGTGGCCAGTGTCACCCCCAGTCCTGTCAGCTTGTGAACATCCCCCTTCCACATCCACCCACCCAAAAGCAGATCGAGAAGATGCTCCAAAACCAACAGACCACATGAGCGAGGAATCTGTGACTGGAGACACCAGTCTGGCAGTGAACTCACGGAGCAGAGCACACGCAGCCTGTAGTTTGTGCTTTTTTTTTGCGGAAAAGCCAAGTTTTGCTCAGAGTTTTCTTGCGCCAAAGCAGGAGTGGGTCAGAAGGGGAGTGGTGAAGCATCAGAGCCTGGAATGGGGAAGGAACATACATACAGAGGAGATTAATTATATCAACTACAAAAATAGTTGCTATTTTAAGGTTAATGCTTGAGTGATCTGACTCAGAAAAAGAGCCAAAGGAATTATTGGCATCAGCGCTGGCTGCTCCCCCAGACAAGCCATGGTCACCGCTGGCACAAAGAGCCACCAAAATAGCTGCTTTTCCAGAGGATTTGAAAAAAAAAAAAAGCCATTAGAGTGAGTTCAACATCCTGGTGCAACAACCACAAGCACAGGAATGCATCAGCTCGTCCTGGGGACACCCTCGGCTTCCCAGGCATCACCCGCATCTCAGATTACAACCATTTTACATACGTATGATCTCAACGCTGTGAGCAGCTTTCAACGGGCCTCCACAGCTTCCAGCTCACCAACCAGGGTGTTCCTGAAGCTCTTTTAAGCTTGACAAGATGCGAGTGAGCTGCTCTTGCTTCGCCCCTGGTATCACTGCAGGTCACAGCAAGCACCCAGTGCTGGCATTTACCAACTGCTTTGATAGCTGAGCTATATATGACTAAAAAAGAAAGCCCTTAAAAATCAAGATTTATAACCCAAACCACTCCAAGACTCGGACTCCAGCAGCTCTACTGGCTATCACTGTTATAGATTAATTTCTATCGCGCGACATTTTAATGCCAATACATCACATGGCTTCAGAGAAATGCAACAGACACACTAGGTTTTTGGGTAAGTGGCAGCAGGAATGGTGCCCTGCAGGCTGCTTCCCCAGGAAATGAAAGTGTAGATATTGAAATGATGGCCAAATGCAGCGGAAGGTCTGGAAATCACAACTGTGCCAAGGCTGCACGTACAGCTGTCGCTCGAGACTGACACGCAGGCGATGCGCTGAGCGTTACAATTTGCTATGCTACGAATTTCTCTGTTAAATTCTAGTTTATTTTTTAAAGCCTGTATTCTCTTTACAGCCTCTGGGGCTGTAATTGTTATGCTAATGCAGGAAGCCGGGAAGGGTGGCTGTGGTGAACTCATCAGCTGTTCTCCCGTTGCCTGCAGTTTGCAGGCAGCCCCGGGCTGAGACAAAGCCAAGCAGGAGAAGGTTTTGTGGATCTTCCTTCGATCTTCCTTCATAGCACATCACAAATCCCGGCTGGCAAGTGGGAAATCACCTTTGTTCTGCTCCTGCCGTCCTCGTCCTGCAGAGCTCAGCCCAGCCACCTTGAGCCTAGGCTTGATTCCAGACAGGCTGAAAAGAAAAGGCTCCTCGTAAGGACAACCAAGGAGGAGTGCTGTGCACTTTGTCTGGGTGAGATAAGATCACAGTCACAGAGGCAGCAGCAGCATTTTGCAGCAAAGACTCCCGGCAGCATCCACCAGCACCCTCAGGGCTGGAAGAGGGGTTGGAGAAGCTGTTCTCTGCGTTGGTCTCCACACACTGTGCAGGTGACTTGAGCACTGCCCACCAGGGCTGCTGCCAAGTTTCAGCAGGGGTTTTAATAATAAACTGCACACCTGCGAGAGAAGTGTCCTTAAATGTGAAAGCCTGAGGTTTGGAGCAGAACAAAGCTTTTAAAGAATATACGTATTTGTAAAAACCTTCAAAATTAAGGGAAGTCACGTGGCTTCCAGCTCTTCTGTGATCCCGCCCGGATGTTTGCTCCGAAGGCAGCTCAGTGTCCATTCTGTGCTGAGCTCTGAGCATGCAGAGGGCACAGGCAATGTGTGTGGTGGTGGGTTTCACACCACAAACCAGACAGAAATCAGCCTCTTGATTGCTCACGAATCCTACATTGGCTGATCAGCCCCTCGGTGCCTGGGGTCTGTCTGCTGAGGACATGTGGAAGCCGGGGCAGCTACTGGGGCTGCTGCTGCTGACCTGCTCTCGTTTTAAGACAAGACACAACTCTCTTGAGCAAGCTTTGTAGGCAAACTGTGCAGTCAGCACTGATGTCTGCCCACCCAAATCCTACCCTGCAATCATTAAAAACCAAACCAAACCTTAACAATCCCCAAAAACACTCAAACATACAAAATTGACCTGATCGACCTGTACCTATTCTTCAAATTTTGTTGCTGTTTAAGAGTTTGAATTGTTGCCTCCCATAAGGCTGCTCTGATTCATGGCAACACTCAGGCATTGTGTGCTTGGTAAATCCCAGCAGATATTTCTGCTCAGATTTTGCAGCAACAGTTAAAACCCTGACTCAGAATACAGATTAGGGCACACACCAACCAGCTTCATTTCATCGTGTTCCTCCTATGGAGCAGCCAGGCTCTCTCAAGGCATCTCCAAGGTTTAACAGTAAAACTAAAATGACCCCCCAAACCAGGAATTATGCACGCAATATACTTCCCACTGAGATAAGCAAATGGAAAATGGCTGAGCCAGGCATTTCATCCAGCTCACAGCCGACGAGGGGTCATTCCCTGCAGTGTATTTAGCAATGACTTGTCCAGCCTAGTGTTGATTATCTAAAACAACACAGAACTCCTTCCATTTCTCCAGGGAAATTGTTTGCAGCCAAACTTATTGGCAAAAGGTTTCTCCTAACATCTTGTTTTCCTCTGCTTTTGTTGCATCTCACCTCTCCACAGCTCAGCCTTCAGCCACACTAATTCCAAACCCGTTTCTGTGGGTTCCCCCCATGCAGCCATTTTGTACTGAGCTACATCTTCTTGGCTCTCTTTAATCATCACTTAGTCAGGCTTACAGCTTTAATTCTTGTAATCTTCTGCCATTGCCCAATTCCTTCATCTCAGTCACTGCAGCTGTGCTTTGTAGCCCCTCCAATTTGGCTACTGCCTCCTGGTATGAGATCCATCCCAAAATGAACAAGTTTGGCTTCTCTCGGGAGAGGCAGATCAATACCTTCGCAGCTGTGCCGGGTGGAGGACTCCTTCCAGCTTCACAGAGCTCCTGAAGAACAAGGATCCTGAGCAGTTCAGGGAAGAAGCAGTTGGAGCACTGACAATGACTCTTCCACACCCGCAGTAAGTGGTGGGAGCATTCTCAGGGAGAAGCTGGCAATGGGATATCGAGGGGATATTGTGCCACCTTACCCAAATGACTCAGGACTGAAGGCATATAGAAGATGTGTACCCCAGAACAACATCCTCGGGGACTAAAACCCCCCAAACTTATTACTACACTTACAGGTGACCCATGTTTTAACTGCTCCTTTCATCGAGGATGCTATTGCCAAGCTCAGCACAATCATCCCAAGAGGGAGCAGTAAAAGGAATTTCATGCTGTCCCTTCCATTTTAATCCTCCCCTATTCCACCTGCCACCCCTGTAACAACCTCACCGCCCAGGCCTGTTTTTTTTTTTCAGGAATCCAAGAGCCATCTCATGTATTGTGTCTCAGCCACCCCACAGAAAACATCCCACAGGGGAGAAGAGCCACAACACAGCAGTGTCACCCCCAATTACACCATTTTCCATGGATGAGGGGAGAAAAGGAATGGATGACATGCATTTTTTACTACTTAAGACAGAAGAAAGCCTTTGTCTCCTAACCAAGGGCCCCAATATCAGGATCAGCTGTGCCAATACAAGCTGTGTTATTACCTCTGCTGTACAAAGCAATTTGGTTTTTATTGACCACTCACTATACAGGGCACTGCAACACTCTCCCCTCATTAGAGCCTGTCAGTCAGAAGGCAAAGGAAAGCAAAAGTGAGATTTAAGGAGAAGGCAGCTCTTTGTAGTCATGAAGATAACCTTGCTCAAGCAAAAGCATTGACAGCAGGCAGCCAGGATTGCAACGAGGAGCTGCAAATGATCAGAGAGCTGGGAATTTCAGACACTGGAAGAAAAACCTTAGTGCAGGTAGAACAATTTACCTCCCCTGGGCAGGAAGGAAACACCTACGAAATTGCATCCAAACACAGAACACTGAGGAAAGTTTGGTTAGCTCTGGTTTTGTTTCTTCTGCTCCCTGTGTACATCTGCCAGATGACCTCTGCTTGCAATAGACCTCAAATACTGGGAGCTCTTCTTTGTGTCTCCTTGGAGAAAATGGTCAGAAATCAATTTTTCCACTGATAACTTCATTTGATCTCCTTCTCAAGTGAGTGTTCACACAATTTAGTCCCACCTTACTCACTCCACCCCTAACATTTCACTTTTCCTCATGGCCGAGGGATGTTTTGGCTCAGTGCAGGCAACTCTGGGCATGAGTCTCAGAGCTGCTGTCAGGGGATGCTAAGGGGGAATGCTTTAAGGCCAAATACACAACAGACAGAATATGCAGAGGATGTTCAGTTTGGAGAAACCTGCATTAAAGAGATTTAGGCCACTCCAGTGCAACAACCAGCAACCACCTGCATCGGGAAAGTTTGTTCTAACCTGCGGTGGGGCAGTAGGAAATCCAGGTTCTGAGTACTTTTTATAGTTTAGCTCCCTGGTAAAACACCACCCACCCAGAGGCTTGAGGCAACACAGAAGTGGCTGCTTGGGAGGTGCAGGGTAGAGAAGACAGGCTATTTCTGGCATTACCCCTCGGTGGTAGGATGAGAACCATAGGCTGAACTGTAAGACACATCTTGAAGATGCGAATTTCGTGCTGAAGGACATATGCTTTTGAGGGACGGGGGATTATCAGGAAGAACACTTCACAGGAATGCTGTGCCCTCCTCATCCCTGGCAACCCAACCAGTTTGCAGAACTGAAATGAAAGGTTAGATCCTGACACCTCAGGAAGAGCACAACTACAGACATCCCAAATCACCATCAGTCTAACCTGAGTCAAGGACTTGCCCCTCTGAGACAGTGTGGCCAGATCCACCAAAGATATTAAACAGTAAGTTTCTATCCTTAATTTGTATCTAGACTCCAAGGTTCAGAGCATCAGCTCCTCGTCTGCCCTTGCCTGGCAAGCTGACACCAGAGACCACAGGGCTGGAGAGCAGCAACAAGCCCAGATGCTCCTGCATTCCTGCCTGCCCCAGACTGCAGGAGACACAGGGCTGTGAGAAACACTTTTGTTCAAGACTCAGTCCACAAACTATTGCCTAAGTTCAGCTTACAAACCTAAAAGAGCAGCTGGGCACATCCAAGCACAGCTCCAGTACCTGGAGCTCAAGAAGAGGCACCTCAGTGAACCTCACCGGGTCACTGACAGGAAAGCTTTTTCCTTCAAGTAGTTTTCCACACAAGTTTTGTGATTTGGCCCTGTATCCATGATGCAGATGTTGATGGCTGGAAACAGAAGTTGAGCACAGGGAAATGCAGACTTTGGGATCAATGGATCAGCTTGGTTGCTGGCAGTTCAGAAGGAGAAAATGAGATGCATTAAAAATTCTTTCTGGTCAATCTTTATTTTACACATTTGCATCACAGCAGGGAAATCAAGTTACACAGACTGTCCTGACTTGTTTCTGCTTTGCTTTTCTTCAAATACTGTTTGCTGTTCTTTTAATAAAGTTTAAAAAAATACTGAAAAAAACCCCAAATTTTACATCTGAACAGGAACTGAGGAATAGGATATTTACAGGTCACCAAAACCCCAGGAACTGGACCTTGCTGTACAAAGAAAAGTCTTTTTTAGTTCTTCTGGAGGTCATTTACTAAATGAATTCAAAGCTACACTGTACAAGGTGCCTTAAAGCTGCTTAATGACACAAAAGGATCTAGAATTAATTATTAATAGTTCCTAAAGGGCAAGGGAAGCTATTTAGACCCATACTCTGTTTTGATAGAGCAGGTATCAGCTCCACTGGCTACAGGATGAAGTGCTTCTGATGATGTGGAGGTTGGACTCTAGTACACAGAGAGCAGAACACTGAGAGAAATCCCACAGGGAAATATTTATTAAGAATTGTCCTTTCCAGAGGATTGCTGCAGTCAAAATATAAATGGGTTCTTGAGCCAGTCAGCCTACAAGGAGTGACTCTTCTCAGCCACTTTCTTCCTACACCACTCAACACCTGAGTATCAGTATTTTCCTAAATCCTGTTCTAGCCACTTGGGAGCACAGGTCATGTGCAGTTCTCCCTGGATCATTGCTATATCCAGGCAAGAAACTACAAGGGGGAAAATGCACAGCTTCCCAGTATTGCTAAGGAAAAGTGATTAATCAGCCCAAACCAGTGTCATATCCAGCAGCTACAAAAAGGAAGCCAAATTAATTCAATTTAGAACAATGTTTTACAGCAAATCAACCCCAGGGAACACAAAGGAACATTGGTCAAGTGCCTCTGGGCAGCACCACCTCAGCTTTCGTGAAATATTGAGGCTGCTGACGCTACACACAAGGTCACAGTTTCAGTGTGAGTCCCACTATGTTCAAACCTCACTGCACCTCCCACTCCCACAGATCACAGCTCCTCACTCTTTGTACACAGCTGAAAAATGGGGACGTGCTCTATGAGCGAAGTAGAGATCATAACACAGGATCTATAAAACATCTGCTTTAAAGTGACAGCAGCCTGTTAGCTGGGATGACAGGTCAAATTGAAGGAGACAAACCAGCTATGCTAAAGGAAGAAAGATTTCCTCCCCTCCCCTTAATAGGTAGGGAACTCCAGTCCTCAGAGCTCAACAGAGCCTACAATACCCAATATTTGCTTCAAATTGGGCAGTTTTCAAATAAACAACAAAATCCCCTCCCTCCTCATCAATTTGATTGTCAGTGGCTTGACTGCTTTTCTCTAAAGGACACACAGTAAGGAAAAAAGACTTAACACTAAAAATCTTCCACGGGACTTCCACCAGATGTGCACACTGGAGTGATCAGGACATGCCCTTTCATGGCCAGAGGGAACGTTACAGTGCTCAAGGATACATGGTGGATGCACGCTCATGCTAGATAGAGTCCACTTAGCTTAGAAAAAAATACATCTTCCATACTATGAGCTCCAGACGAAATGCTGCAATGCAGCAAATTTTTACAACATGCTCTCCCAGGGTATGCCAGCATGGAAATCCAGGAACAGGGCACTCAGCTGGAGGGAAACACTGAACAATGCACTGCACACATCACGACACGCTGAGCTAGACGACAACATGAAAGAGCATCTTAATAGGACAGCATGTGGCTTCTTCAACTCAAACTGCTCCACTCCAAGCAGGCAGCAGCAGTGCTCCAGATGACCCCATTATGTCTTGCTTTCTTTTAGCTCGTCTCTTGATGAACCATCAAGGAAAACATTTTCTAGCCTGAAGAATGCAAGAGTCTGGCAGTTGCACTGCAAGGAGGCTCCCTCTGGAAGACAGCCTGCTGAGCAGCTACGGCAGGAAGGAGGAGTGCACGAGCGGCATGTGCATGTCAGCATCCACAGGGATTTATTTGGGCATAACCTGCATTACAAGTGAAGACTGAACCAATCTCATTTTTATCTGCAGAGGGGACCGAGTGCTCCGCTGCAGCAACACATGGGAAAGCTTTCAAACCATTTATTCCCATTGCACCAGACCTGCTGTTCCGGGACTCCTGTCACTCTGCTGCTGGGTACGATTGCTTCAGCTCCTCACTTCAGTAAAAGCAGCGACAGGGAGGTAAAGCTGCATATCCCTAAACGATCTGTAATCCACAACAGCTCCTCTTGCTTCCCTCCCCGTGAGAGGCAGAGCTTCCTACCAGATAAGCAGCCATCAGCATGTGAAAGGCAAGCACTGATTATCCTGCCTGGGAAGCTCCAAGCTGCTGCACTCCACTAGCCCTGGAGTCATGCGATGCCAGTCATGCAGCTGTGGGTTTGCCTGGGAAGGAGGGGAGGGAGCAGTGCTGTCTTTGATGCTTTGCAGGGCAGCTCTCACTGTGCAGGAGAGAAGCTCAACTGCGGCCATCCTCTCCACCCTCCAACATCCCAGCTGCCATTCCACCCATCATAACCATCATACACCACAGCACGACAGATTTTTATCCTGCTCCAAGGAATTGTACCAGTGAAAATTCACTTTGGAAATGGCTGCGATAAGAATCTTTTGGTTTTTGACTTGGCCATGACTTTGATTTTCCTTCCCAATGCTCAGGTCTGACCATTTCCTGCTGCTTGGTATCCGGTGTAAAGCACCAGCTGAAGCTGGTTGTAGAGCTGACTGCTGAAGCTCAGGGCTGAACTTGGAAAAAGCTCCTGTAAAAAAATGCTTCCAGAACACTGCTGTGGCTCTTCATGCCAAGACAAAAAAGAAATGACCCGGTTTTTTTGGCCTTTGACTGGTGAGCCAGGGACTTGGCAGATAAACCTACACCATATGCAACTTCAGCAAAAAAACTGCACATAAAAAAAAAAAAAAAAGAGAGAGAGAAATCTGAGACTAAGGTAACAGCACTTGCCAAATTGTCAGCTCCACTGATGCTGAGGTATGGAATAGGCAGCTGTTTGGAACCAGCTCAGCACTCCCTGGGATCACAGCACAGCCCTCGTGGTTTTCGGTGAAATGCCACACCCATGACAATTTCACATCTCATTCCTTTTCAGGCTCTAGAATAGCATCGTCCAGATGGGCTTCATTCCTGACAGCACATCCTTATCCCTTACAGACCTCAGTGCCAACACACTTCACGTCTTCAGTGAGCTTCTCTGAACAAACTTTACAGCCTGTTTGAGCAGCCCTTTGGATGCAGTGAGCGGCACTTCCCAAGGACAGAGTAACTGCAGAGGAAGAGGATGAGTTTCTCAGGTTTTGCATTTAAGTGTATAATGAGCTGGGACTGCCTGTGTTTGTTTATGGTCCAGTTTCTCACACTTCAGCTAAATATGCAGAAGATTTCTTCCTACAGAAGGGCTAAAAGGCCCATAGGTCACCAAACAGCCTTTCCAGTGGTATAGGATCTCTTCCCACTAAAACTGTCTCACTGCAAGGCAATGACAGCAAAGTCAAACTATCACTGCTGTGATTACTGTGAAGGTACAGCTGAGGAGGAAAACAGACAAGGACTCTGCAGCCACAGACAAATGCTGTTCTTGTGCTTTATCTGCAGAGAAAGCAGTTCCAGGTATGAAAGCAGGTAGATTTGTTTTTACATTTCCATGGTGCACAGAACCAACACCTGGGAAAAGAAGTGGCAACGGGGGAAAGTGATGCTGCTCCTCAAACAGCAAGTCTTGGTGCAGACAGCTCACCAAGAGCTCTGCAATCCCTGCTCGGGAGTGAGGAAGTGGTTCACGACTCTAGAGGAAATCCTCCTCCTCAGCTTGAAGAATAAAATAACCTAGTGGCTAATAGTTCTCTAATCAGCTGTGTCCCAGAAATGTAGTCCCTCCAAAAAACCAATTCCTGAATGAGTCTGTAAGCAATGCTGGCACATCCAGAGCTCTGGCGATGCCTCTCCCTGACACCCTGGCAGAAGCACTTGGCTCAACAGCACCACATATCAATGTCTCTGGCAGGAATATTAAGGCTTCAGTGGGTCAGTGACTTATACTTGATTTATTTTTGTTAAAGCTAATCCTCATTTCACCAGCGAGCCACTTCCATCCTCCCCCAAATTAACATCCATTCTCACTACTACAGCTCTGGACCAACTGCCCTCCTGACAATCCCAGGGACTAGAGAGAAAACACGTGGCATATTAGAACGTGTCTGTAAAGACTCCACTGCAAGTCTGCAGCTAACAGTCAAGGATTCCATATTCCCCTGCATCAAGGTTCTGGTCATAATCTTCTCCTCTCCTGACAAAAAAAAAAATAAACATTTAAGACTGGGAGTTACAGTTGCCAGTTTTTGGTGGCAATACCACTTTGACCAGTTCAGCTCATCTCAAACAGTAGTGTCATTAATCTTACACAGCCAGAGAGGTACAAATAGCCACCCAGAGAGGCCCAGTAACTCAGGGTAACAGTGAACCAGAAATTTATGCTGCAGTAAAATGGGTAGACAGATTTCCATTGGAGAGTCTGGTACTGTTTATACTGTGCCAGAAAGGAGTGACTTTCAGAATACCTTGAAAATATTTTATGAAGCAAACCAAAGTGCTCTGGGTCACAGCTTGAAAGTAAACATTTAGGCAGACCCCTAAAAAGCAAGCATCAGTCTTACACCTCTTGTGTACTTCTTGTCAGGTGGGGGTGAGTCAAGAGCAACTTCATGGACAGTGGAGAATGTACATGAATGCTTATTGCACTATGGGCTTAGTGCTTTAATGGAGAACAGTCACTCGTTTCCTGTATAGCAACACATCTGAAAACCTGACACATTCAGGTGGACACCTGCAGGGAATAAGACAAGAAGATACTCATCACCTTTCACACTTGTATGAGCAGTGGCAGAAGTCATCTGATCCAATACCCGTTCAGTCTTTCAAATAACTGCAGTTGTTCCTATCCATTTGTTTTGCAATGTTTTGTCCAAGCCAAAAGGAGAGTTAATAAAAAGAAAAAAAAATACTTACATGTCTTTATCTTCTTTTCCCACCTTCTGACAGGCTTTGCAAGTCCCAGCATACATGTTACATAGCAAGTGTGTGTGTGTGTGTGTATATATATATGAGCATTATATAAAATATATTCTTTACATACACACTGAAGATCCCTCTTCACATTAGCATTACACATTCTGAAGAACGCAACAATTCAGAATAAAGAACCGATCCAGAAAGGGGGAAAAAAAAATAAGCTACCCAAAATCCCTAGGAAAGCTTCACACTCCTTGCAGGTACCAGGAGATCCCATTTTCTTATGATCAAAGGAATAGTTATATTTCTGCACTGCTTTGCTCCCCTTAGACACACCCCACTCTGCAGTTTCAGTGGTGGGGAGTGCAAGTTGCTCCCTTTCCACTGAGAGTAATATTAATAAATTAAAAAAGTTTCTCTGAAAGCGCTGCCTTAGTCCAGTCCATCATGCCGTGCTTTCCCATTCGCCCTGAGGCTCTGCTGAACCATTCACCACTTTCTTGACCTTCTTCATGCCCTCCATTACTCCTGAAGTCGTCACCCTGGAAAAGAAGGGAGAAGCATCAGACATCAGACCTTGCACTGTAAAATCCATTTCAGCCACAGCTCACACCCATCTTCGTGTGCATTTCAAACAACAAATCTCACATCTCTTTACCCACACTGAGCAGTTTCCATGTTTGATCTCTTGTGTCATCTTGGACACAACACAGATGGGCATTTGAAGCACAGCCACTGTCCTCAAGCACCTCAAGGCCCTTCCCATCTATCATTAAACTAAAGCAGCAAGTAATATTGGCTCATACTTCAAAAAAGATAACAGTGGTGGTTAAACAGTTAAACCAGGTGCTTATTTGCTAAATAACAGCAGTTCACTTAAAAACCCCCTTTCACTGTACAGCTGATCACCCTTATTTCTGTGACTTTCTTCTGCCTTTTAACAGGTACAACATATTACACAAATACACTCACAGTGGACAGTGCCCCAAATAAACCTTATTAGCTTAATGCACACCAGCTCCTCTTAATAACAAAATGAGCAGCAATGAAACAGAAGCGAGAAGTCATCATTTTTAGACCATCCAAGTCTGGGTTTGTCATGGCAATCTGACCATTGAACCACAAAGCCTCACAATACCACTCAACATTAGGTAGACTGAACTGTTTATCCAGGCAGAACAGCACCATTCCTCTTGGAAGTGCCTTGGCTCTCCAACAGCTCCTCAGCTCAGCAGCTTTTCTCTGCTGCTACACAAAACAGGCAATTTGGATGCACAACACATTTCCTTTATTCTTTTGCACAGTGTGATTCTCATTCCATACAGGTATTTTTTTCGCCCACAAACATGCTACAAAGGTTATTTTGGATGCTGAAGGTAAGAGTGCCAATAGCTCAATGCATTCCCAAGGGATGCCTGGAAGCACACACAGACCTGTCCTGTTCAAGGCTGCCCCTGTTGGTCTGTGAGTGCTTTCACCTGCTGTTTACCATGTCAGAGTGCTTTATTTGATCAGAGCTGCTAACAACATCTCCACAGCACCACCCCAAAAGGAGAAGTCATCTTCAGATAACACTCTTCTTCCCTTAGTTCCATGTTAGATCCCAGCTTCTGCTCACGTACTGTAAAAATAATTTACTCAGCCTGCTGTGTTCAGTGATACTCCAGCAGTGGCCATACTGGGATCATCAGTGGTTCAGACACTTAAAGAGGGCCTAGATGAGTTTGGGCTTAATAGGAAACGGTCACGGGAGTACAGATTAAATAACTTTATCCTACTAAAATAAAAAAAGTACAGATAAAAGTAAGCAGGTTGCTTAAAGGAGAAAGATGGAATTAGTAAACAATTAACATTTCCTAGAAGAGGTCAAACATATCAGTACAGAGACATGCAGATCTCCTAAGTTCTCCCTGTTGACACGGGTTTCCCCACAGTCATATAGGAAAAAATCTGGGGAAACATAAGCTAGGTAAAACCAAAATAGATGGATAATTAATTGGAAAAGTATGCATTGAGATGTACTTAATGGTTTCCTGTCAAAAATGTAAGAAC
>WEIT01018810.1:3157-67611 GCA_013389985.1 Dryoscopus gambensis
GCTGAAATGACACTTTTAACTTCTGGACAAGTTGTAGATATTTTTCATTCACAAGCTACAGTTGTGTTATGTTACTGAGGGCTAACATACAGCTGTGGTATCCTGCTCTCCCTGGATTGACATGACAAGTAAAATGGAAATAACAGCGTTTCCCTACCTCACAGAAGTATTGCTAGAATAAATACATGAATAATGTTTACTATATTGGTATCTAGCATAAAAGAATTGTAAGGTAGAGTTAGGTAGGTTTGGCTTTGTGATAGGAGAATTGGAATTGCTGAATCGGTGCATTGATTGGATGTTTCTGCTCAGCAGTAAAGCAGCTGACAGTGCTGTGCATTTTCAGTGGGCCCTTTCGGAATCAAAAGATTACTTAATTGCCTAAGCACATTTGAAAATCCCATCTGATGTTGACATTTGTGCAATTAGCAGGTTTCAAAGTTAATATGCCATTGACATGCTTGTGGCACTCCTGTGCATCTCAGAATGGCTGTGTATGAAGTCAGGGAGGTTACCAGTGAGAGTGGTTTTACCTGGATGGCTTTAGAAAAGTAAGGAACATAAAAATAAATAAACAACCATTTCCATTTCAGATTCTTGAAAAGGATTTATTTTGTAGCTGGCTGCATTGGATTAGAGCTCCCAATCACAGAGTATTTTCAAGAAGAGAAGTAGTTTCATATGCATTTGCTTTTTGAAATGCAGCAACCATGGCAAAACATTATTTTCTATATGTCTTTCTTTGTTGACTCTTCGTTTTCTCCCTGATAAACATAAGGCTCTTTAATTTCACTGATCATCGGGCTTTAAGAATACCTATCCTGTATGCTTTCTTATAGTTTTGTTCTTTCTTTTAAACCAGCTGAATTTAAAAAATGTGAAATGTGGTTTTTGCATCAGAACACCTCATCAGGACTGGGAAAGTAATCAAAATTTTTTAGAAGGGAACGTATGGAATGCTGAGAGAAGTGGTAAATGTGGCTTAGTCTAGAGAATGGAGTACTGCAAAAAGAAACAAGTAGCACAACCCAGACTAGAGGGAGATGAATAGTATCATCATAATGAATGAAGGGAGAAGCAAATTTTAACGTAATTCACGTAGAAAGGACCTTTCTATTTAACGTAGAAAGGACCTTTCTAAAATTCTGGATATTCTGTTTGGTTTTTTCCCCAGCACCTTTGTGTTTTAACACTGCTGCTCTAAATATATGTACCTTCAATGTCACTTTAATAAATACTACCAATGTAACATTATTCATTCCCAAAGACATAATGGCTAAAAGGTGGGTCAGAGGAAGCTTATCCACAAAATGCTGCTCTGACCCTGGTTGGAAAGTGGAAGGGTAAGGGCATGGTATTAAAATTATTAATTAAAAAATGTCAAAATGTACATTTTTAATTTAACACAGCAGAAGTCAGCATTTAAAAAGCACAGTGGAATGTATTCTAGAGTAAGATTTTAACAATTGACCTTTACGTTACAAAGGTGTGGATAGAACTACATTGATACCCTGGCTTTGGTGTTTGAGAAATGCAGATATAGGCCTCCCCAATGTGTGTAGAATCTGTGTGATGGTATTGGTTTCTGCCTCAGCTGTGCATAATTCCACGACTAGGAAATGTAAATATGATTGCTTCTAGGATTTTGTGTGAAAATACAAAGGAAAACACTGCATTGGTTGCTTGCAAACGTTTGATTTACTGTCTTCTCAACCTTTCTCTCTCTCCAAGCCGTGTGTGTCTGTGGTAATGTCAGTCTCATTTGACCTGTCCCCTGGTACTGGCTTTGACACCTGGGCCTAACTCCTGTCCTAGTTTTTCTCTGGGCTCAGAGTCTCCCAGAGTGCTTTTGTTTGGGGTTTAGTGGGAGTGAATAGGTGGGTTGGTTTTGTTTGTTTTTTTCAGTAATTAATTTTTATGATCATAAATCTTAAAATAAGACTTGAGCACTAAAAGTAGTTCAATTTCAACACAGGAATTTCAAGTTCCTCTAAAAGTTCTTGGGAAAGTGGAATGAATGGAAAGTATTGGCAGTATATTTCTGTGAAGAGGTGCTTCACTTGAAATAGGTTTCAGGCTCTTTTCATTTCTCCTAAGTGGAACACAGTTTCTGGATACCTGGATAACTGTTATACAAATATCTTTTCTTGTCTTCAAATGATCAAAAGTAGTGGTTTCTTCCCTAGACCTAGAGTTACCCATGTTCATCCTCAATTTTGTTTTTATTTTCTTCAGTCTGTGTAATTCCAGTATCTGCGTTTGAGTTCCTATTTTGTACAAAGATAACTGCAAACCAGTTTCTGTGGAATAAGCAAAAGGGTGAAATAGCTCTCCAGGGAAGATACAGTTATCTTCCAAAGTTTGTCCGTATCGTCTTTCTAGGTGGTAGATTACTGGGGACAAGTGATTGTTGTGTGAGGTTGCAACTGAAAAGTTCCAATTTTTAGAGCCCCATGAAAGCTTCAGGTCCTACAGCTCATGGCCACATAAAAGCCCCAGGTTTGTGTTGCTGGGCAGGTCAGTAACACCATTGGCAGCTTTTTCTACCCTGTGCATGTTCCCTGTTCAATTCTGATCTTATTCCAGTATTCTCTTCTTTTGAAATACTGAATAATTTGAGATGTATTTTTTCAATGATTCTTTAATCCTGTAAGTCAAAGGGATAGTTTTTATAAACAGGGAAAACTCTGAATTGATCAGTTTGCCGTTGTGGCTATGATTCTTTGGGACACAGTATTCCTTATGAAAGGGTTTAGTTTCTGCAACAGGTAAGAGTGCTTCTTCAATCCATGAAATTTTACAAAGATAGAGCTTTACAGAGATAAGAAGTATTAGGAAGAAAAATCTTCTAATTCTATAATTGTAATTAGGTTCAGTACCTTCCAATTGTGCTTTTAATCTCTCAGGATTGCTTACTGAGCATTTTAAAGTGTGTGGAACTCCTATGTGATATTTTTTTTAAAAGACAGTTCTTGAGAAAAACATTCATTGCTCAGTGACTTTGTTCAAATGATTAGAGCAGAAATACTCCAAAAATTATCACTCTCAACCTAAAAGAAATAGACAAAGTTCCCAAATGTTTTAATGCTGATTTACAAATAAAGCTATGTATCTTGGAATCACAGAATTGTTAAGACTGGAAAAGACTTTGAAGACTGAGTCCAACCATTAACCCATCACTGCGAAGTCCACCAGTAAACCATGTCCCCAAGTGCCACATCTGCACGTCTTTCCTACGGGGATGGTGTCTTGGTCACTTCCTTGGGCAGTCTGTTCCAATGCTTGACAAACCCTTTTGGTGAAGAAATTTTAATCCCAGGTCCTTTTTCACTGGCGCTTTCCAGCCATTCTGTCCCCAGCCTGTGGTGCTGCCTGGGGTTGTTGTGACCCAAATGCAGGACCTGGCACTTGGCCTTGTTGAACCTCATACAACTGGCCTTGGCCCATTCATCCAGCCTGACCAGATCCCTCCGCAGAGCCTTCCTGCCCTCCAGCAGATCAACATTGCACTAATCTTTAACAACTTGATGAAACATATTATGTGAGGCTGTTGGGGAAAAAAAAAAAAAAGAGAAATCATGCTTTAATTTACTGTTTTGCCAGTAATTTTGGCCATATTTTAATTTTTGCAGACATTTAATGAAGACATTTGCATCAACCCTTAACTGTTCTGGAATCCTAACTCTAATTCAGTGGCAAGTTCAATGTTTCATTCTCTGGAAAATCAGGAAGGAAAGCTCCTCAAATAATTTGTTGTGTAGAGTCTGTAACTTGAGTGAGCAGTTCTTGAGATTCCAAAGGTTTCTTGGAAGTGTAGCATGACACTTCAAAATGTCAGTTTGTGTTGAAATACCAAGTATGTAACTTCTGCGTTTCGTCAGGTTTTCTTCATGCAGTAGACTTGCACTACAGTAAATTTTAACTGAAAGTCAAAACATTTTAGGGCCTTTCATAGTCTGACTATAGCTTTAAAAGGCACGATTTTAGGAAAAAAAGTTTGGCTTTGGCTACCTGCATTTCACTTTGAGAAAAGTGGAGGAATCGGCCAGAAATCTACTGTCAGTAGGACATGAAGTTACTTTCAGCATCTTTTTTTCCTTTCATTTTTTTTTCTTCTACTATTAGGGACCAAATAATTATTTTTTTTTAAACTGTTTGGTTAAAATGACTTTTAACAGTAGGCATTGTACACTCCTCACAAATAGAAAACAATGCATTATTTATATCCTGTATTGCCCTGTCTTTCTTGAAATTGGTTAATGATTATTTATTTAGAATGTTGCTGACTGTGGTTTTAATTAAAATATACCCTTTCCTACAAAGCAAGAAATTGAGGAATTTAAAAGCATTTTCACTTTTCAATAGCTTAGTTTGAGAATGTGAAAAATACTTGTTTAAAAAAACTTTAGAGCTGCCCCTAAGGAAATTATGGGAGTTAGTTTTGTACAAAGGCATTTGGTAGATATAAAATGTCTTTGATGGTGCAGTCAGCTTTTGTCCAACCACCTGTGTGAGAAATGCAGGGATTTGTTGAGTGGCGGATCTGCCTCTCTCCTCCCCCCTCTCCCAAAAAAGTCATCTCCTTGATGAAATTGATTTGTCAGTTTGTTCCAGTCTAATGGTGTGATAGCCCAGCAGCTTTCAGTATGTTGAATAGTTAAAACCTGCTTTTGAGGTCAGTGTCAGCCACTCTGACCCCTGTGAACTGTCACCTGAGTCAGAATTGCAGGGATTAGGCCTTTGATATTGTGATGGCTTCGCCTATCAATTGACTTTTTCATTACTGAAGATGTTGGGCCTTTTGTTTCCCTTCTTAGTATGTAACCAAGCAAACTCCTAAGTAGAAGGAGCATTTGTTCTTGTTCTCTCTCTGTGCAAGTAATAGAAGTACTCATCTTTTGTGAAGTGTACCTAATTAAACATGGAAAAAATAAAAATAGGAAATACAGCATGATTGCAAGTATTTTGTCCTGCAAGTATTTTTGAACATCAGTGTAATTTTTGGGTAATTTTAGTCTGATAAATTTGTGAGACTATCAAGTAATAAAATGTTGTATATAGAAAGCAAGGTGTCAGATTAGAAGCTATCAATCCCTTCTGCATTCAGCCTTCTAAGCCTCTGTGTGTGTGTGTGTGTGTTAAATTAAAACACAAGGGTTATTTGAATTCTGTAGTTCAGAGCATGTAACTGATACAATATTTTATAATGTACCTATTGCTTTACTGTGTTCTCAAGGGATGAACTGTTCAGTCTGTTTATCTTTTATGTCTATCTTAGACACTTTCTCCTAGACACTTTATTTAGATGCAGATCAAAACTTTATCTTAGGACGAAATAGTTGCTACTGTAGCTCTGTGCCAGCCTTCCTGCCTTCTCCCTTTCTTTAATTGTTAGGATTTCCTGAGCTCTTGCTTGGTTTGTTTGCTCCTTGATTAAAATGAGTAAATGAAAGCATATCATAGATATGGAATAGTTGATTCCTGCTGTATCAGGGTAAATTAGTCTAATTACACGTGGCAGTTCTGTTTGCTTGTGATGTAATGTGAAATGAGGTCCTGCCTCCCCCTAAAGAGCCCGAGCCAATTAATAAAGCTTTTAAGCTCTTTGTCACAGGCCACCGTGGAGGTCTGCAGAGAAGAACTTTAATCCAATAAACATTTCATTTAGATCATGAAAAGAAAGCATGAGGAGAAGCTCCTACAAGAGAGGGTGTTACCAGCAATTCTAGTTGTGAAGAGATGTGAGGAATTTGCCAAATTAACCAAGAGGCCTTCATATTTAACACATAAATGTGTCAAAACTAATAATAGAATAATTTAATTTGAGTTGAACCTTATATTGTTAAAATTCTAAGAAGCCACAACTGTTTTCTTCAAAGACTTTGCTGCTGAGTTGGATGGACAGGGCAAGGGGAGGTTGTGAGAAACCCAGATAGCAAATAACACTGGCCGAAGCTGGTGGAAAGGGGAAAAAAAAGGAATAGATAATTAGGTGTAATTAGTGTGTATGAATTGTTGTCTCCCTGCCCTTGGCTTGAATAAATTTCAGAGAAAAAAAAACCCTAGTGGCAAAAACCCTTTGATGTAAGAAGAGTCATTGTGGTTTGGCAGCATAAAGGCAGTGTTTTATACTTCTTACATAATGGTTGTGATACAGAAAGAGTGAATGGACCCTGCACCCCCCAGCCTGCTTTACAGCAAGGACTTTTGGATTCCCTTGAAACAAAATGCATCAGAAGTTTTCAGTTGTGGGTAATGAGGTAGTGGACCTCATCAGAGCTAAGTGTAAGCCATCTTTAGCCTTTGTTTAGATCTTAATCGCTTTTTTAAAATTATTATTCTGAGAAATTCAGTTTCGTAAATCACGACTACTTTTTTTTTCTTTCTTTTTTTTTTTCCCTGCCTGCCAACAGTTCTGGCAGGAGCAAAGGCTAATAGTGGGAAAAGAAATACAAATCAAATGTTAAAAAGAAAAACAACAGCGTTAAAGAAATCTAGACAAATAACTTCGTCCAGGGTATAATTCCAGTGAAGTACATGTATTGGGGTGAATTTGACCCTTAGCTTACGAGATATCATGTTATAAATTCAGCATGAACTCTTGGCATTTGTTTTTCACAGAACGCTACAGCTTGCTTAGTAGGAGATTGAAAGTTACAGTCATTACTGGTCCTTTAGCAAAACTGGGTGTTATGCAGTGATTTGTGGTTTGCAGGTGGGTTTTTTTTCTTTTGTATTTATTCTTATTCTGCAAGGAAGATTTTTTTCCTAAGTGGTGTGAAATGGGGAGGACTGTTCAGTGTAATTCTTAGTGCATGGAAGTTTACTCTGCCATTCTTCTGTTCCCTGACTGGGAAAAGGAGAGGCTACTTGTCTCCGAGCCAGCACAGCCGCATCTGTACCTCCTGAATTCTTTCACTTTTGTTTGAATATCTGAAATACTATTCACAGAACAGTGCATTTTAAGAGTCTCTCTTTTTATTCATGCACCATTATTTTACAAGTTAATTGTCTATTTTTCCTCCTCTTAGGGGGTAGCTGATTTGTAGCTAGACATTAAAATAAGTTATTGAAAAGTTGTACAATAGATCGTATGTTCCTTGTGGCAGCAAGAATAGTGGGGTTTCTTAGTTGGTAAAGTTTTGAAGACTGTAATGTAAACTTGTGCAACTTCCACTGAATGAATTTTGCCTCTCAGTTTCTCTCTGCTAAACTTTTCAGTTTAAAGTTTAAATGTTCTTGTCACAAGTGTACGAAAAAGTTTGATTGAAAAAGTTGTATTTGGTGGTATTTCTTTTCCCAGATCTTTGTGCTCTAGGTCCACTGAAAAACAATTCACAAGTAAAATGCTTGTTATCCCAAATCAGCTTGAGAGCGATTACTTTCCTTGATATGGTACAGGATTCTTGGATGACATTTAGAAAGTTTTCCTCAAATTTTGCTCATGTGATTCTTTGGGTTTTTTTTGTTTAGTTTTGTTACAGTGCTTGCAATTGGGATAAGCATAAAGGAGCTGGGGCTATTGTAACCATTTCCCATATTTCATTATTGCAGAAGAATATAGGGGAAAAGACTATAAAACCCCCTTAGCTAACCCTGTAAAGCATTGCACTGTTTTGTAGAGCAAATAGCCTTTTCTACTTGAAGTTAATTTGGTCTGTGAAAGGCAATACCGGAATACCATGCAAGATAAGTAATTATTCCTGATTGTAATGTTGGGGTTTTTTTCAGGTATAGGTCACAGGAAATTCAGTTAGAGTAGAGTATGTACAAAGCTAAGGAACATGCAGATTTTCTGTTGTAAGATTGTGTAAAAATTATTTACAGTTAATACTTGCACAAAGGTTAGAAAGGTTGATGAAGTGATACTTAGTTTTGCTTTACTATTCACTGCATGTCAGAATGTAATTATGACTGATTCATGAAACTGTCTTAGCAATGAACCATCTTTATTAAAATGCTGATCAAGAAAAGAGCTGACAGTAATAAAGAATAGAACACTTTAGTCTTGTTGCTTTTGAATGATTGCTAATTACCCCAGAGGTCATGTATAGTGCTTATGAGGATTCACTGACATTTTCTTTAAAGTCTACTGTTTCAACAACATCTGAACAAGGAGACAAAAACTAATGTACATCCAGCAATGCTTGGAACAAGTTTTTGTCCACCACCAAATACCTGGTGATTCTCTTTGTCCTTCCTCCTCAATCCCATGGATTAGTGTAGCAGAAAGTTAGGAGTGTTACAAGCTTGATTAATTTCCTTTTTTTTTTGTTTGTGCTTTTTTGTTTTCAAGTAAGACAAGAGGATAAAAGGACCTTTTGAAGCTCCTGCACCTGTACCATGCATGCTCATGACTAACAGTCTGGTTGATCTCCTTGTAAAGCTGCACCAGAGAGGAAACTGCACTTACCCTTGTACACTTCTCTCAGCATGCTGTGGACAGACCTGTCCAGCTCATGAGTCCCAGCTGGACCAGATTCACATTCTGAAATTTCACATTCTGGTGACTGTCACATGCCGGTGACTTTGAGAGTTAAAACGTGTGGGTGTACTTTGTCTGTCAGCAATAATTTTTTCATTACATACTACGTTTTTGCTTAAGATGATTCTTGTTCTACCACAGTTATGGAAAACACCAGTTGTAATGGTATCCTTTGAACGGAGAAACCTTTTCTTGAAATTGCTTAAGGAAGAATTTTGAGAAGGAAGAAATAATGTTCTAGTTGATAATCTAACACTATATGGAGTCAAATAATGAAAAATAAAAATGGTAAGTCTAGTGAGCTTTGTTTACCTGAGGAACTCTTTCTGTGTTGGCTAGTGACTCTCATCACGTCTGCATGTTATGTGATGTGGGAGAGTTTTTCCCTCTGAGGCTGAATGTAAATGTATGAGAAGAATGATTGCAAATGAACAATCTAATTATTTTCTGATTTCCTGGAGGAAAGGAATATTACTGATCATGTGTATTGTTAATGGAGACCAAATCAGAGGATGCATTTGAAGAGGAGGATGGGACCTATGTGAAAATTATGATTCCTTTTCCTCAGAAAGAGTGGCTGGAAGTTGCACTTCTTAGATAGGCATGGTTACTAATAGTAGGTGTTCTAATGTGCTTGTTCAGAGGCCAAGAGTATTAATTGTGCAGCTTTGCCTGCTTGGGGATAGAACTATACTCTTTTTTTCTCATATGGAAAATGAGCATTTGATACTGCAGATGCAGTGCTGCCACTCCATTTTCCATTTGACCCAGGTGTGAAAGGCAGTGGAAACTCAGCAGGTGTGGGAATTAAGGTGATGATCCTCCTAAATTGAAGCACTCTTGTATCTCTGTCCCCCTACACCTTCTCTGGAGGTCCTCAGATGGGTGGGTTTGACAGCTAAGTGCTAATCTGAGCACTCCAGTTAGTTCTTTGGCTGTTGATTAGGGTTCTGTGGTTATTAGGTGCTCTGTTCTTGTGGTCTGATAGGATGATTTGTATGTTGGTTTTTTGTTTTAATACCATTAAAATTCAGAGCAGAGAATGGTAATTGGGTTTGACTTATGGTGATCTTCAGTAAGGTTAAGAAATATCTGCTCACCTGTATTATCAAGTGTTACCAGCTGATCACAATATTTGAGCTCAGAGGGGCACATGATACTTAGTACGGTGTTTAATGTGGACCGCAAGGCCATCCATAGCATTTCAGGGCTTTTTGTGACACAGGGGAGACACATGTCTTGAGAACTTGCAGGTAATCCAGCTAACTTGGACTACCTTTTGAAATTTTCTGAAGTCTCTTTCTTCATAGCAATCTAGCCTGTTGTGTGCTTTAATTTCTTGAGCAGTTAAACATTTTAATAGCTACCATTCTTGATTGAAGCAATAAAGGAATATCAAAGGTGCTTACTGGAAAAAAAATGTATTTTTTAGTCTGTTACATTTCCCTGGGGAATGGTATGATCCTCCCAAGAGACCCCTACAAGCTGTAACTATGTTAGCCTGACCCTTCCTTCCTTTCTGTATCCCATTGGCCCGGGGCCAAGAACCCACACCTACCGAACCCCCGACAAAACCCGGCTCCGCCATTGTTCTTCCTCTTTTTCCTCCTCCATCCCTGAGAATAAACATAAGGAAACTGAGCCTCTGTGGATCTCTCGCCTGGTTTCTGAAACATCTCCCCTCTGAAGCCCCCCAAGACTGGGCTGGCCTGACGAGTTGGGGGGCGCCCAGGGGGGAGAGAGTTTCATTAGTCTGTATTTAATAACTTTCTAGAGTAGGTCTATTGACAGTCTAATTTCATCTGTTCTGTCTAAAGGTGGTTGTTTTAGGTGTTGTGTCTTGAGTTGAATCTTGAGGCTTTATCTTTTTTTTCCTTCTGGAATAAAGTATTTATGCCACTCAGTGGGAATGAGTGCACGCTTACACTGCATTTTTAACTTACTAATTGCATTTTCAATTCTGTAATTGTATTTGTTCTTTGTATACATAAATACATAAATGACTTCAAGATAAATTGTATGACTAATTAATTTTATGCATTTGAATTGAATAGGGTAAGTCAGACTTTAAATATCTCAATAGAATAGAAAATCTGTTGGAAACTGTGGATAGTTCCACGAGACTGACTGTAGCTTCAATATTAAGTATTTATTTCAAAAGAAGTTTAGCCCAAAATGAAATTTGAAAATTTAAGACTCCATCTTAAGAAATGGAAACCAATTGTTATAGTTAGGGGTTTCACAATTAAGTGCTAACGACCTGAGCACTCCAGTTACATCTTTGGCTGTTGATTAGGATTCCATGGTGATTAGTGAGTGTGAGAATGCAATCACATCCATAGGGTTTAATCAGTCCGGTGCTGGATGAGGTAGTCCAAAGATGGAGAAAGTAGAACTTTTGTATGTAGTCTTAGTAGGGGTTTTCCCCATGCTGTAAGAAGCTGAAGGGTAAAAAGTAGAGAAGCCTATCTTTGCATCCCTCCCCAAACTTCCAGGATTTTTAAATTATAGTACTGATTTTTTAGTACCATGCTGCAGGAAAATAATGTTGTTCATACCTGTGAAGGGCAGACAAGATGCATGGTGATACTCACATAGGCACCCTCTCTGATGTTCAGTATTTCATTCTTATACTTGTGAGCAGGATTTGTTCTTCCATACCATGCAACCATGTCTCTGGTTTTCCTTTTTCTAAATCTAGTGTTTTAAGTGTTTAGCTTGGACATCTACATTATTTTGATGTGCTTTATTTTCTCTTGTTACATGTTCTGATTATACGCTGTCTTTTTAACATTTAAAGCATTTATATTAAAAAAATTATTTATAAATATGAATATATTTCTCTCTGCCTTCCTGTGAAGCAGATAAGTGAATGTCTATGTGTGCAAAAACAAAGAACCGTGGTGGGTACCCTTGTTAACAAAGGAAATCCCAAAAGGAAAAACTTTTGGATCTCTGCTCAGCACATAACTTCTCTGTGATCTTTCTGACTGAGCAAAGGTGACCATGTGCTGCATCTCCCTTTAGAACTATCTCCAAGGGTACATTCTTACCTCGGAGAAGAGATGGTGGTGTTTGTGTCTGGCAGTGCAAGCAATCCTCCTACTGCTGTCCTTCGGTTCACTGCTGCTGCTCACACATCTTTTTTCTCCTCTACTATGCAGAGCTCAGCTTGTGTAAATAATATTGCCCACTTCTGTTGGGGATTTGGGTTTTTTTTGTTAAGTTATTTTCCATTAGCACCTATGGATCTGTACTCGTCATATATTCACATAAGGAAAGGTTGTTCCTACCCTGCAAAGCTTATAAATCTAACTGCAGGAATCATGTCTTAAAGGACTGTTTTCTGAGAGCATGTTGTGATGCAGATTATGATATTCGAGTTTAATGGCAGGAGCTGTTCATTTTATGTATATTCATAGAGTGTCTTAACACAATAGGTGTGCGTGAGCTTTGAAGTGTCTCAGTGAAAATAATTAGCAACAAGCATGGATAGACACCTGAACCTGTAGAAGGGCTAGGAAATTCCTGTGGCTCTTTTATTTGTATTTAGAATATGATCTCTAAATGGCCAGATTACCTTCCTTGAACTCGTGGTCACCATCAGTCTGGAGAGGCCAACCCTTTCAATTAATTTGGAACATCCAAGGAGTAAAATGCCAAATGTTTTCAAAAGGACTAAGTATTTCTTGGTTCCTGTTAGCTGTCCCTTGCTTTTATGCTTACACTGTGTATTACAGAAAACTGCTGTACATCAGAATTCTGTTTTTTCATCTTGTTTCTATTTGACTTTTGCCTCCTAAGGAAGCAAAAAATTCACTAGGACTGTATTAACTGTATTTTATAGATCTCTGAACAGGTTTCTGCTACTGCCTTTCTGGCTGAAAGGTCCTATATCTAACAGGTTTTTTTGAAATAAACTGTATCATGTTATATGGTATTAGAATTAAAAATAGTATATCATTAGAGACATACAAGCAAAGTTTATAGGGTAAGAAATATCTGTTAGGCAATGTTTGTAGCTTAAAAAGGGCTCAAAAACATAAATAATATTTTGAACACACAAGTTCTTTTTAACTAGACTCACTAATGATAGTGCTTTTTCCTGAATAGTGATAATACTAATTACTTCAAAGACAGAGAAAAGAGAAGGAAAGCAGAAAAAAAAACCAAACGTATCTTCTTTGTGGCTGTATTGGTAATATTTACATCTTCAGTTCCATGGGTCTTACCTCCAAAACTCATTCAGTGTAATGTTAAATCATGGAGTCATAAGAGGCTGGCGGTGCATTTAAGGAGTGACAGGTTCGTAAGTGGAACACAAGTGGTCTAAAACAGTGTAGCACTGGGCACCCATTTCTGTTTCATCAAGCTGCAATGCCCTGCATAATATAGCCCAGTACAAGTCTGTATCTGAGTGCACAGGACACCTGCTTGTCATTAGCAGCTGAGCCTCCTGCACCACTGTAAATATCAGGGAACAAATTTACACCAGCTACAGTGTTTAGGTGCGCTTTTTCTCTTTCAGCCCTACCATAACCATGGAATACTCTCAAGTATATGTGATTCTGTGTTCACTTTCCACAGTGTGCAACACAAGACCCTGAGGGAGCAGTAGAGTTTATAAATCTGACTTGAAGGCCAAAGAGATGAAGCTGAATTGATGTAAAATTGCCCATCTCTTGTTTCCAGGATAAAACAAACCATAATGATTAACAGCATTACTATATATGCAAGTATCTAAAGTTAATCTAAGTAATCTCATAGTCCTCAAAGCTGTAGTAGTAATCTGCGGGGCTTTTCCTCTACTAACGTAAAGAAAATAGTATTTAAGCTAATCTACTACTTTGGAAGAATAAAACATTAGGTGAAAAGATGCTGGCAAAGAAAAGCTAAGTGCACCAGCTTTGCTGTGAAATTTCAGTAATCTTCCTTCTAGCCTTGGCTGCCAGACTGATGCTGAAGAAAAGCTTAAACATCCTCCCTCCCTTGTGCATATTATTACATGCCTCTGGAACTTTTTTCTTCTGCTCTGTTATTCTCTTTCTTTCTGAGCTCTCACGAAAAGAAAGGGAATAGATTATAATAATATTGTAGCACCAATGCTATTGTGTTTGCAGTAGCCTTAGTCCAAGACAATGATTTGATTAGCATGGCTTTTTCACTTACTGGAATTAAAGATACATGGATTTCCTGGGATTCTGTGCTTTCAGGACGATTTTTTTCACCTTTTTCTTCAGCTGTATGTCTTTGCAGAGAAGTTGGAGGTTTAAAGTAGGTATAGAGCCTTCACTAATAGACAAGGGCAAAAAAATCAGTGGAATGAGTCATCACAGTAATTCCTGCAGATATTTGTGATCTATGTATCCTATGCAATGCATTTGTTCAAAAGGGCCATTGTTCCTTAAATCACTGATGATAGTTCTTCTCAATTTTTTCTCTGCAATGTAGTTGCTATGAATGAGGTTTGACATTTCCAATTTTGTTATTTGAATGGCCTCAGGGAGGCTTTGAAAAATTTGAACATGCAGAATATGAAACGCTTAACAAGAATATTAAAGATAAATGAATAGTGCAGTGAAGAAGCAGACTGATTTAGTGGATTCTAACAAACTGAAGAATTTTAGTGGTGTTGAATTACATAAAAAAAGTTTTATTGCTTTAATTAAATTATTGATAGAGCTAAATTTTCTAAAATACTAAAACTTTTCTTCCCTTTTTTCTATAGCTTCTTTTGCTTCTTGCTGTATATAACACCAGGAAGTTGTGTGTGTTGGAAGTAGTCATAACAGATAAGCAGAGCTATTCCCTTTGCTGGGGGGGTGAAATCTTGATCCCACTGATACTAGTGAGACTTCTGCTCTCAGCCTCAGGCCTTGAATCAAAAAAAGTATCCTTTAGTACAGCTGGGTTTGAGTTTTCTAACAGAAGCAATTATTGTAACTACTCAGGGACATCTGTATCACACTTAGAATCTTATAGGTTGTTTAAAGCAGAACAAAAAAAATCCTTTTCTGAGTTAATTTGGACATTGCAGAAATTAAATAAAATCTTTTTGATATAGAGCTTTGTTTATTCCCCCCTTCTCCATTTTGCAGCAAAACTTGGTGTGGTTCATATATTTGATATTTGTATAATAAAATCTTTACTATTCTTAGTAGAAGGAAAATATAAAATTATTTTTAGCTTATAAAATAGAAGTAGTTTCACTTGTTGCTAGAATTTGGTTGTGTTCTGTTAAACTTTTAATGCTCCTAATTTTGTATTTCAAAACATACATATTTTAATGGGAAAATTATTTTTGCAACAAAACAGTGCCTAGTGAGAATAAATAATATCCACCCTCATTTCATTCCGTGTACTTCTAATCTATATTAATTTTTTAATTGATGGACTTTTGATAGCCTTTTTTGTTTTGAATATGTGAATGATTTTCCACTTATTTCTTTGCTTCGATAATTGTGAATGAGACTTCAGCTTTTAGATCTTGAATTTCAGTTTTGCAGATGATATTCATGCTGATGATTTATCTCAGCAGTGTGTCTTCTCTGTATCACAGACAATAGTAAATACAGCTATGGCTCGAGGAAAGCTATTCTCTTTTTTTTTTTCCGTCTCCGTAGAAATACTGCAGCACAGTCCAGCTTGATTCTGGAATAGACTACAGGAAACGAGTGCTTCCAGCTGCTGGAAAACTTTACTACCTGTAAGTTTATCTATGATATTGTCTTTGCTCTCTTTTGCCTTCTTATTAGCCAATAATTTCCTAGTCAATGGGAAATGAAAAATGCATAGTAGAATTAGCAGGGTGTGACTTTTCCTTTCTTTGCCTTCTGGTCCATTTTGTTCAGCAAACCGCCTTCCATTATGCCTTGATATTAACTTCATTAAACTACATTTTCAGTATCCACACTAGCATCATTTATAATGTGTGACTGAATAAAAACTAATTAGATTTTTTTTGGGAGGTGTGGTGTTTGGAGAACTGAAGTGACAGATGGTTAGAAAGTAATGAATATCCTCTTGTAAGAGACTGCACAATTCTCTTATAATAGAAGAACATCCTTATTGTATTTAAGTAATTAAGTATTTATAGAAGTCCAATGACAAGGATTCATTTAATTTTGGGTATTTCCAATGCTGTGGATTAAAAACCCAACACCCTTCTGTTTTGACAGATTGTTTCTGTTTATCATGACAAAATTTCTTTAGCACTTTATATTTGCAAATCAATATATTTTAAAATATATTCACAGTTTTGTTTATGGTTGCAGCATAAATCTGCCTAATAAGAACACCCTCTTTAATACTTTGAAACTTTGGCAATGCAAACATTTTTCTCTATTGTATTTTCTCTTGTAATATTATTTAAAAAGTGACAACCTGAACAAAGCAGACTACGTTAGCTTAATATCAGAATTATAATGCTTTTACCTTTAAAATACTGATTTAAAAATCATGTTTCCATTAAGAAAGGTGGAGTATTTTCATCTCTGTGACAGGTGTTTGAAACCAAGTATGTCCACGCTACTTTTTAATGAAGTTAGGTTTCGTAGTTGTTTGTCTGGACGGAGGATTACTGCTTGGTAGAATTACAACTAGTAACTCTTCCTGCTTTTGAAAGGAAATGACCGAATTTCATATATGGAAAACAGGTCCAGTGCAGGTTTTGTGTCCCTAAAGTGTGACTGTATGAACTTGAGAAAAGTAGCTCTTGTTCTGTATTCTTGCCTGGCTCCACTTTCTCTGCACTTTGCCATGTCTGCTCAGAAGTACTTTTTGAAGCCACCGCTGGTACCCGTGTGCTGCTCATCGTGGCCCTTGTTCTGATTGCTGCTCTCCCTGCCTCGGTGCTGCTTCCTGTGCCTGCTGCACTCTGTGCCTCTGTTGGACACTTGGGGAGAGCACCTGCCATATTCTTTTCTCACTGTCCATACTCTGAAGAAAGGAAAAGGATGTTTGTGGTTTCTGGCAGGTAATAGGCTAAACATGGTGCCTGTGGCATCAGCTCTCAGAGGAGAAGCAATACAAGTAAGTTCCAGGAGTAGTACCCAGCCAAAATAAATCATTGTGTTCTGCTGTAAAACGTGTGATCAAGTGAATGGCAGAGATTGGCAATAATTCTGTTTTACATTCTCTTACTGGAGGGATGTTGGTTGCCTCCAGAACTTGATGTGTAAATCATTAGGAAGCAGTGGGGGTAAAAATTATTAAAAAACTCCCATAGCTGCCAATGGAATTAGGTACTTATTTCTTTGTCCTTTCTTCTTCTGAGGGAATCTTATTCATTCTTCTATTCAAACTGGCTCATCAGAGCTTTCAACCCTGTAGAACTAGCTTAGTATGTGGGAATTCCTTTTGTTTGGTTTGTTTTAAAATTAGATACTGTACAGTATTTTGCTACATATTTTTGAAATTTAATTAGCAATCATGCCCCCAAAGCAAATGTTCCTGTCCAACATGTATATGTTCTTCTATTAATGGCTATAGTATCATTGTCACATTTTTTTAAGAATCCTCCTGATGCTTCATATTTTATGTAGTCTTGTCTTCATTTAAAATATGTAACTGAGGGTTACTTAAAGCTGTTTCATACTCACCTGAGAGCAATCAATGTAATACGATTACAAGATGCCTGATCAAAGCAACTTCATCAATCTCCGTCTCAGGTGTCTATTTTCAAAACAAACTTTCTTGGCAATTAGGTACTAATATCCACCTTAGCATCATATTCACCTATTTCTTCTGGTAGCCTTTCCCTTGGAATTTCTGTTACTGATATGCGTGCGCGTGCACATGCACATACTCTCTGAGATAGATATACATGTGTGTATGTATATATTTATATACACATACACTCTTTACCCCCTCTTATGGCCTTTTTTTTCTGGTGTTATCTGTTCTTTTTCATTTATAATTTTGTCAGAGGAATGCATCACACCAGTATCAATGTTGAGAGAAACGTCTAGAATTTTATGTAACCTCCTAGTCAGAAAAGGTTTTTAAAGTCTTTGAAATGGCACTCTTATAAATTTGTGGGGTTTTAAATTTTTTTCCCCAAATTCTTTTTATCTACAAGATTTGTTATTGTTAAGATTTAGCTAAAAAGTAGTTGCTTCAGTTCTGCTGTTAACATTTTCAAGGTGCTTAAGGCCTAATGAACAGGAGAGTATTTGTTTAAGAAGCTGATCTTCATTTGTCACTTAAGAGGATGTCTAGACCTGTGTGAAGCAGTGTGACTTGCGTGCATCAAGATCTATAAAATAAGACTTTTCACACCAAGAGTTTGCACAAACTTCAGTGAAACATTATATATCCTAGTTCTAGTTTGTTGTCTGCCATAACATTAATTTACTATTCTCAGCTAGAAATCTTACCTACCTATCTATCTATTCATCTTTAAGAATAAAACACGGAAAGATTGGCTCTCTGACTATTCAGTGATAAAAAAAAGTTCTCTGATTGGACTGATTTTTTAATTCTTGTGGCCCAGAGGATGAATGTAAGCTTTACTTAATCTATCAGCACAGATATTTTGCATTTTCACCATCTGTGGTTGATCTTTTCCCAAGTAGTATTAGGGACAGAGGTTGGGAAACTGCTAAAACTGCTAATGCAGAGATCATACTGGTATATTTAATTTCACAGTTTAATTTTGCAAATTGCTTGATCAATATAATCAGTTGACTTGACACAGCCCTGCCCCTCCCCCCAACAGAAAAATCTGCTTCAACATTTAATTTCACAAAGTCCCCTCTCACAAATTTCAAAGGATACTTCTTTAGGTGCTCAACTGCCTTGCCTTGCCTTGCCTTGTCTATTTGCTCTTATTTTGCATGCAAGATAGAGCCAGAAGCCTTTTTTCTCATTGTGTACACATAGTGTTAATGGATCTGCTCTGCCTGTATTGCCTCATTACTGGAAACAGCTCAAAACACAGAAGTCTTTCAGTGTATGCAAATAAGGCAGAATCATCTACCTGAGAGTTAATATTCTCTACTTTTAAGTGCATTCTAAATGTAATGTTTGTATTTAGAGCATAACATCCTGTTCTCTTTTTTTTATGGGCAAAAAGCTAAGCAGGCTCAGGCAGCTGTTTGATGTTGGCTTCAAGTGTTATTAATTTCATATTCTATTATTCTTTTCACTGTAGCACAAGTGAAGCTGATGTGGAGGCTGTCATGGATAAGTTGTTTGATGAGCTGGCTCAGAAGCAAAATGATTGTACGTAAGTTAATTTCTCTTGAAAGAGAATACATTTAGAACACAATGCCCAATCTCCACTGACCAATTAATAAGTTCCATTGCTGTATATGGGTTGATGCCACACTCAAGTGGCAGTCATTGTATCAGCATTTTGTCTAATTTATGTGTTGAATCATGTGCTATTATTCATGAAGCTATGCATTTCCTATCTGTAAGAGATGAATTTTATAGTAATTATCCAGAGAAGATTGAGTCTTTGTTCATGTTCCCATAGTAACTAGACCAAGGATTCTAAAAGTGCAAGGCAGAGAGCTGAGGCTGAATAAAGCGTGTGGAACCATTGCAGACTTCACGTTTGAAGAGCTGTGCGACAGAGTAAGTACCCAGTCCAATCTAGATCAGTTAATGCTCAGACTTTTCGCAGTTTAAAAAAAAAATTCAAACCACACAAACTTGCTATTTTCCCAAGTTGCGCTAAATTAAAAAGGCTTTTTTAAAAAACTTGGTTAAAAGAAATATTTTTAATTTAACAGGAAAAAACTCCTTCTTCAAAAGAGCCATACTAATTTTCTTTTTAATGATATAGTAAATTTAATATTAGGTGTATCACAGATTGTGTTCAAAAATCCTACTACAATATATGCCTGGCCTAACATCACTGCTGGTGTATGAGTGGTGGTAACCTATCAATAGGTAAATAGCAGTCAAATGCTGTTTTTATAATCTGGGGTTTCAGTTTGATACTCAAGCAAAGGAGTAGTGATCCCGGCACCACTAGAGTAACACTGCTATTCCATGCTTTGCTTTCAACTGTGTGTACAAGGAATGTTTAATCCCAGGCCTTCTCAAAATATGCCAAATTTTGCTAAATACTGCCAGATTGTCTGCTTAAACATGTGAGATGTGAATCTTGAAAAATTCTCCTTGTATTTGACCTCCAGTGGGTTGGAAGAGAATTCCCCAGGAGTTGCACTGTACTTCAGTGATCTCTGTACTGATGTCTGAAGTTATTAAATGATCACAGCCCTAAACTGGGCCAATAGCACTTTTGATTCAGGATGGTCACCTTGTCTTTTGGTGATAACATTATGCTTTCACTTCCTTGCAGCTACCAAGTTGATAACTATTTGGACAAAAATTTCACTGGTTGTGTTTCAGACTGTAGGTTTTAGACTGCTGGTTTTCAGTTTCAGACAAAACCAATAAGCCATTTGTAAGAGTGGAGGTGTGTCATGGGTAGAATAGCTTGCTTTTCACTAGAGGTTTTGAGACTTTTTCTGTCTTGTGCCTCTTAAAGTATTGGGAAACTATGCTGTCAGCAAATACTAATACAATTCTTTAGTACACTAAATGCCTTATGTACTTACATGGGATGATAAGTTGCTTCTAAGTAGAAGTGCTCTGATTAGCTCATGCCAGTGGCCTGAAGGTCCTCATCCTGGATGAGAATTATTTGGGGTTCAGATCATCTTGGCATAATGGGGCTGAGCAAGTAAAGAGAATCCTTATGAAATGTTAATCATTGTTTAGCAGTATTGTTCTTACATGGATCACCCAGGCCTTAGGAAGCCTTGCAGCCTCAATTCAGATGCCTTCTGCAGATGTGTTATGGTAGTCTCATAGCAAAATTACATGCTTAAAACTAAAACAACATGGCAGACAGTAAATGGTTTTCTTTTGACAACTTCCTCAAGTCATCACTGATTTTTCTCTTCAGATCACTGATGTATCTTCATAAATATTACATTAGCATGTTGGTAAGGAGTATCAGTGTGCTCCCTTCATAGGTAGAAAAGTATAGTCATGAACTTCAGAATTGTCCATTAAATTTGGATGAATAGCCAGAGTTGCATCCACTGTTATTTTTTTCACAACTGTAGACTTTTGCAGTGATTCATAGCAATGGTAGAAAATTTCTCTTGGTATAAGCTGCATTTAGGACCTTGCCTGCCCTGCTGCCATTAAAATCTGCTTAAGGGCAGAATTGAAAAAAGGAAAAATTCATCTGTCAAGCCATGAAACTATGTTCCTTTTTTTCATGAATTCTTTTAAATTTTGACAGAAAAACTTAAACATGCAGTGGCTTTTTTAAACAGTCAGAGTGGGAAATTGCTCCCACTTGTGTCACGGAAGACATAGGGGGAATCCAGAGGAGTGCACTGGTGATTTATAGCAAAAAATAACCCAAAATGAGGAGACATTCAACATGACAGGAAGTATAAAGTCATTTATGTATGTTCCAGTAAGCTGGCTAATAGTGGGAATGATTTGTGGGGGTATAAAGCAGAAATATGTAGGGGACGTAGCAACAAGGTATTTGCTACTTCTTGTGCAGCCAAATGGTAGGTAAATTGACAGGCATCTAAGTGCTACTATTAAAAAAAGGGAAGTAGAAAGCTGAAAAAGACATAATGAAAAGCAAGATGGACAAAAGAAAATACCAGAGGGGAATTTTTTGGATTTGCATGGAGTGAATCTGCAGGTTTCTTTGTGCTGGACATGGGGACAAAATCCCACGAGAAGGCAGATTGTACAAAGGGACATGGGGCAGGAAATCTTCCTCACTGGAGCCTGTTGCAACCAGAGTGGAACTTAGTTGACAGCTCAAGCAAAGCCTCCAGGTAGATAAATGAAATTGGTGTTGTAGGAGCTCATTAAACTTCTAACAGAATTGAAAACAAGGTTTGCAGTTGGTTTCATATCGGTTTTAAGATGTGGTGACAAGCATTATAAATGGGAAATTCTCATTAATGGGGAAAAATGAGAGATAATTGTTATTATTGAAACCTTATGGGACAATTAATAAAATAATAATACAGAATGGGTGCTTACAGCCTACTTAAAAGACAGAGTAGCTAAAAGAGGTGGAGAACAGTGTGCAACACGGAAGGTACTGGTACCTGCGTTAAAGTTAATTAATACAAGGTTCTTGAGTACATATCAGTCTACTAATTAACAAACCCAGAAGGGTAGTACTCATAGGGATCTGTTGCAAATGGAGCATGAGGTGGATTGCTCCTTGAGCACTTGGCTATAAAAAGCATATAAAGAAAATACGCTGTTGTATGTTATGCTGTAGATGAAACAGGAAAAGGTGAAATGTAATTAGCCAGAAAATTGCAAATAATAATTTTCTAGCACAAAATGTACTGCATCCTGTACAAGGTCATTTGGTGGAAGCTTAGAGTGATGAATTCATCTAGAATTTTGTGTTGTGTAGGAACAATCTTAATTTTCTAACATTTAATGAAATGAAAAGTTATTCCAAACAGTGAAGTTGCATATTTGAGTGTTCAGGAAGAGTAATTTTCAAAAGCAAAAGGGAAGTGTGACTACCAGGAAAGGGAAGTGTAAACAACAACAACAACAACAACAACAAAAAGAACAACACAAAAAACCACAAGAAGGACTCTTTGAGGAGGAAGATAGTAGAAGTATTTCCTGTGTCACTGTTGAGACAGAATCAAATAATATGGAATGAATGGCAACTAGTTATGAAGTGCAGGAAAATTATAAAATAAAGGTCATGGCAAATATGTCCACTCAGATAAGACTTCTTAATTAAAATTGGAGTTTTGATGTTTTATGTTATCTCAATGTTACTGGCTTATTCTTAGCTGGAGATGGATGAACTTTTAATAATTATGTGGAAAAAGGAAAAGGATTTGCAAAAAGTAAGTGTTCTAGGTGAAGCAGAGTGAAATACTCATTTCATGAAAGGATAGTGAAATGGTTTTCAGTCTGTAAATAGTTAACATATGTTAAAATTAGCCTGCAAATACATTTTGCATCATTGGAGTCCTGGAAAACTAGGCTGAGATCTCTGACTAGCTTTTTATTTTTGATAAATGTTGGAGTGCAAGAGAAATTCCATGTCACTAGAAGAATGCTCTATGTGTCAGTATTAAAAAACAAACAAGTAAAATTCACACATGCATATGATAATGGGTGGAACTGCAGGCTGTTGGTCAGATTTTAGTCCAGAAAGGGTAATGGAGAAGCTGATTCTGGATGCATACAGTGGATGACTAAAGAATGGAAATGAAATTAATTCTCTGGTCTCCCTGACTTTATAGGAAGGGTTGAGTTCTGAAGATGCTGTTCTTATTGGGAAAGTGGCATTAGGCAGTCTCAAGAAAGTATTTGTTAAATGGATGGTAAAGTTAGTTAACTAACCTATAGAAAGAAATACTGCTGAAGGTTTGTTGTTTGTAGCATTTCTAATGAGCACATTTTTATACTAAGCCCAGTATAACAGGTTTTTTCCCCAGGAGTTTTGAATATAACATAAATGCTAATACAGACTTGCTGTAAATACAGAGTACTATGTGTATGGGGTTAGGAGCAATAAAGACAAGAATGCTGTGTACAATTTATTTCTTATCAGAACGGAAATTTTGGGGAAAGAGGGGTTTTTTTGAGAGTTTGTTTTGTTTTGCCTTTTTTACATCTAAGCAGACAGAGAGCCTCCTTTTATTGTGTACTGTGTCAAAACTGGATGCCATTTTAGGAGGAGGTTTTTGTGTTTGAGCTACATACTAGTTTTTAGGCTTAGCCATCTCTAAAATGCAGGAGCTTGAAGTACTCCATGATCTTTCCTGGTTTTAAAGTGTCTGAAACTAGAGATGTGAGGGAGTCAGAGTCCCTGCTGCCTGTTGGCAGCTCTCACTGCCCCTGCACATGCAGTGAACAAGTTCAGCAGCCAGCAGGGGAATGTGCCCAGCCCATCTTGAGGGAATAGCCAGCTCTTATCCCCCTCATACTTCTGGAAGTAGGCAATACTTCTCAGTCTACAATTGATCTGTGCAGTCAGTTCAGACTGAGTTTTTCCATGGCTTATAAATAAATTCCTTGGATTTGAGGAGGGGTTTCACAGTATGTGTATAGGACATTTCCCTCATACCAAGCAACCTTTCTTCCGAATTTGACATGCCTGATCCGCATCATGGAAGTACTTACAACTTACAGTATTATCTTGGAGTTGCAGTAGTATCTTTGAGCTTTCTGAAACTGCTGTACACCGCTGCTCATGTGGGTGTCGGTAATCATTGCAGCATGAGTGGACCACATTGTACTCAAAACTTGGTTAATTGATACCTCTGGCTATCCATTACCCTTAAGGGTTCCAGAAAAAACAGTAAGTTTTGCAAGAATCTGCATGTGAAAGGATAGATGCTTTTGTTGTGTTGGCAAAATAGCTTATCACTTGAGTGACTCTGCTTTCACTTCGTTGCTGGAATCTTGTCTCTTAGTCTGGTCTTGGGTAACTGTTACAGTGCATTCCACAGGATAAATATCCAGACCTAAAAATTTACATTTGTTGGTGTAGGATTAAGGAAATGTGTTTGCAATTTCTTAGATAATTACTTAGTGATTTTTGTAATACAGTATTTCATATGAACAGCCTGTAAAACCTCTTCAATTTCGCTGATGTTTCCTTTGAAATAAAATCAAAATTCTAAGGGGAAATATTGAAACATTTTTGACTTTGAAATCACACGATTTCATGAGATGTCAGCTAATACATAATAGATGAAAATAGCAAATCAGCAATTGGTAACCTGATACTATTTGTAACATCTCCTAGCTTAAGTAGAATTTTCATAATAGCTGCTTTTTAATTAATACCTGGAGACCTTGGGAGTTAGAGTTGATACCTTTCCGGTATTACAGTATTTCATTTCTTGTTTCATACTGTAGCATCAAACTTTCTCATGTCAAGAATATAA
This sequence comes from Dryoscopus gambensis, assembly GCA_013389985.1. Lineage (NCBI taxonomy): Eukaryota > Metazoa > Chordata > Aves > Passeriformes > Malaconotidae > Dryoscopus > Dryoscopus gambensis. Next base: position 27,578 of record WEIT01018810.1, read on the forward strand.
AGAGTTATTTCTGTCTAAAATAATGCATCAGATACTGGTAATTACTGGTTGTCCATTAACATTTATAAAAATAAAATACAGAGAATATATTGTGTGCAATGCTGATATGACGTGCAGTTGACTTGCTAAGTTATTGTGTGCACCAATTTGTAAACCATTGTTTCCCAGTTGAGGATAATTCCAAGTTTTAGCTAACTTAGTTAATATCAAATTCCTACACTTTGCTTTTTTTCTTTACTAGCTATGTGAACATGTGGAAAACCAACAAAAAACTGGATGAGACGATACTGACCTGTTTTGGTTGCTTTAAAGCAAAGGAGAAGCAGTTTTTCAGATATGACATGCCAGGGTTTATGTGGCAGTGTGGCACGTGGTGGTCTTTGTCATGGGCATGAAGCAGTTACCCAATACTAGAATGGAGCCCTGTGAATGTGCTTCTCCAAGTGTAATCAGCCAGGAGGACTCTGCTTGGTGTTCATTAAAATGTTTTTATTGTACCACCTTTTCTAAGGCCCCATAAAATGTAGCTACAGGAGGCTAGGACAGGCACCAGGCAGAATAGGGACATACAGTTCCCAAATTTTAGTGCTGACATTGACTTCTCCCATTCTTTGGGGCCTTTAATTTCTTTCTCCCAGTTTCTCCATCTATACAATGAGGAAAACACTACCAGTGGTGTTAGATTCTTGCAAAACGTAATTAGTTAATTTGTTAATTGAGTTAAATGTGTGAATGAAAGATCACCAGATACCTTTTAAAGTAAAATGTATATATTAACTTGCTTTTAAAACCCCTACATATATATGCACGCAATTGTGCAAATATAAGTGTTATCCTGTTTCAGTGCATTCGCACATGAAGAACAGTGCTCATTGCACCTTAGAAAAAAAATCACCCACTGCCAGTCCCCTCTCTTCACTTCCCTTTTAATTATTTCCTTGAAAACTGGTAATTGTGACAGTTTGATCTGGTATAAATAACGCAGACAACAGTGTGCGTGCTGTGTAATCTTCCATGGAGCTAAGGGAGCCGGGAGATCCGGAGCTGCTCTCGGTGCTCCCCTGCCTTGTGCGCAGCAGCTGCTGCCCTCTGCCGGGGACGCCGGCTGCGGACCTCTCAAGCGTGGGAGCCTGCTCCTCACAGAGGCTCAGTTGCTTTGCTTCATGGATCCTGTAGGCTTTCCTTTAGGTAATTTAATATATCCTTTCATCCCACTGCCCAGTACCAATGAATGTAGTGCCGTAACGTGATACTAACCATTAGCAAACATATGATAGCATAAAAACTCTGGAAAATAAATTTATATCAGTATTTATGTTGTAAAGGGTTATCCTACTGTGATTTTTTTCCCTAGTAGTTATTTAGTGTTTCTGAAATTGACAAAATAGAATTTTTGTGTAGATTAGCACAAAAAATAAGTGGTGAACAGTTTCTGTTAGGTTGTTGTTCCATAGCAATAGGTACACTGAACAGACCAGGAGGAAGATGTAGTTCTTAACTTGAATAGCTTGCACTTCAAAAGGAAAGATGTAACTAAGCTTTTAAAAAAAAAGAAAAGAAATAACTCACCATTTTCAAATGCATCAAATGATTTAGAAATGCAATTGTCTGTTTTTGTCAGCTGAATGTCTGCCCTACATGATGACATAACTCAGCTGCATTTGCAGTTTAATGATTCTGAATAATTTTGAGGGAACTATCTTCATTAAAAGCTGCTGAATGTATCCACAGTATAATTTGGTGTCATCTTAAGGATTGTCAGGTATAGGTATAAATAAACATACCACAGGTAAGAACTATTTTCAGTAACCTTTTAGAATCATTGTTTTCCTTAGTTTGTGATATTAGTTTTATTCCTAAGATATTAGCTTTTGCAGTTTAAGCTCTAGACTGAGAGTCTGTCATTTATTATCTACATTTGCTTTAAGGATTTAATCAGTTTATCTACCTCTCCCAAAAGTTTGCCCTATCTTATTCTTGAGCATGTTTTATAAAATAAACTCAAGAAACTTATTTCATGTGGAAAGATTGTAATACAGTAATATTGTAATAAACTCCTTTCTGTTTTATGTTCTATGTGTATCAGAGATTAATTTTTAGAGAGCCCTCCTTTCAGTGAAAGCTGCATAAACCTTGAGGGTTTAGATCCTATACTTTATAGACCAGGGAATACAAGATTTTTGAAGCTGATTGTAGTTTTAAGGGTTTGCCTTTTTAATTTAATTTTTTGTTTCTTAAATTCTTGAATGTACTTCTCTCTTTTTTTTAAAAGCTTTGCTGATCATGATTTTGAAATCTTAACAGTAAGTGTAAATATTTAAATAGACCTATAAATTTAAAAGCCTTAACTTTTAAATTTAAGCCTTAACTATTTTTGGAGACCATTTCATTGATAATGCTATACTTAGGAGTTGGAACTGGAAATTTAGCAGTGAGAGCTTTTAGAGCAGAAACATGCCTTTTGCGTTCTTCCAGTATTCAGCCAGCTTTGACCATATTCTTTAAATAAATACATAAATAAATAAAAGAACTGGAAATTACAAGCATCTTCTAAAGCAGAAGAGCAAAGATCTGAAACAACTTTCCACTACAAAAAATGTGACTAAAAAACTTCTGCTGTAAGAACAAGCAAAATTACTTCTTAACAGAATTCTGTGGTGAGATAACCTGAGATAACAAGGGGCTGTGCTTGGTCCAGAAAATCTCTTCAACTCCAGGGTTTACAGATCTTAGATTCTTGCTCTCCTAGTTGGAACTAGATGATCTTTAAGGTATCTTCCAACCCAAACTGTTCTATGGGATTTGCACTGCCATCAGTATCTTTAACTTTTTAAACCGAGTTAGCCATGCTCTACCTCTTCGCATTTTTATTTAAACTTCAGCATGCTGTGGCATCATATATCATGCCTTCAGTTTTCCTGTTCCTTTCTTGGAGTTACGATTTTGATATATTATCTCAGTGCACTGTTTTATGAGCCTCGCTAGAGATAGTGTGTTGCTCGTTTGGAAACAACAGAGCTTTGTAAATTTTTTTTGCTTATACTTAATGATTAAGTTGTAAATATTATCTGATCTTAAACTGTGTGTTGGTTATAGGAAGTTTTGGAGTGTTAAGAGTGTCTGCACAAAATTATAGTTACTGTCAGTCATGAATCTTTGGGATTGGCCACAACTAGCCCTGGAATATCTTGCAGCATCAACAAAAAATATATATTCTCTTGAGATGACATATCCTTTTCTATCATACGTAAAACATTCTGTATTCTTCAGACAGTCTCTAAAAGGTGGTATACTGGGCCACTGATGAGTCAACAAAGAAAAAAGATGCTTTACACTATAATTAAATGGACTATATAATAGAAACAGGAGATGACTAACTCTTAAAGCAGCCCACAGAGAGCTCCAAATAATAAACATCCTACTTGAACTGAGATGATGATAGCTAAAAATGCATTAACTAGACAGTGAAACAAAAACAAATGAAGGTGAGAACTCACTCAAGCTGGCTGAAGTGGAGTAAGCACTTTGTCAGGAGTGTAGCCCATGTTAGTGCTAATGTGTTTTGCATTTGTATGATGCCTATAAAATACTGACTCTTGGCATCGGAGCTAATGACAAAAATCCACAACAGTTTTACAGTATATACACATGCAGGAACAATAATACCGTAAGAAAGATTCTTATCTGTTAAATGTTTTGAGTTTTTGAAAATAATATTATAGCATGTGAAAGAACTAGTAACAAATGGCAAGTGACAGTCATTTTACATAAATGTCTTACTGTTCTGCAGTTGAGTTTTGATCAATAATTGATGAAACAAAAGAGATCAGACAGTATCAGAAACACACAACAAATGAACTTACTTTTAGAATGTTATTCAGAGGATGAGATTAATCAGGCTAAACTTTTAGTAAGAGGATTACATATATATGTATCAATATTAGGAGGATTTGTGGCTTCCTTAGCAACTTCAGAGAAAGAAATACCTTCATGTATGCTGCTAACTAAAGTAAAATACTTTCTGTGACTGGTTGAGATTCAGAAAATATATTTCAGTGCTGGAGGGTTATACAGAGGACAGTGCTTATGTGTCTAAAATTGTGTGCCTCTAGTCTTGTTACCCATCTGAGCTGCTGGTGTTGGCAGTCAGAACCCAGCCAGTGCTTACTGCAGGGTGAGGGAGAAAGGGCCTGAAGGCAGTAAGGCAGTACTGTGAAGGTGAGGGGAGGGCTGTGGGCTGTTGGAACAGCAGAAATTTGCTCCTTGGTGGGGCTTCTGTACCTGAACTGTAGAGCCAGAGCCTCTAGCAACGGCACAATCTGGCCCTGAACCCATTTCCCCATCTGTGTTCCTGTGTGGCAGAGGTGGTGTCTGGGTGCTTGTGCCAGCCTCATGCCAGGTTTAGGGAGCAGCAGGCCAGTAAGAATGTGGGTTGAGAAGCTGTCAGGGTACTCCTGCATCGTGGCTCTTATGTTTGGAGCATTTTGAGTTAGCTGGTGGGTTAGACCAGCTTTGAAGCAATTACAGGCAGCATGGAAACTGGACCAATAGCAAGGTTAGAGGTATACCAAAAAGGCCTTTAATCTGTCACCAGAGCATTTGCAAATTTGCTGGTGGTTCCTTCTTTTTACACTGAGTAAGGCAGAAGGAAATTAGAGGACTTCCCAAGATGAGAGTAAGTCATGTTGGGAACAAGATTAAAAGCTTTGTCTTTCATCTCCAGGACTGTCTCTAAACTCCACAAGCACAGAGTTTGAGAACTTCTCTATGTAAGGGACTACAACTGATATCAGCTGAGCCATATATAACAGCAGAATGGCTGACTTGACATTCCAGTTGGGTCTCACCAGACCTGAGTCTTGTCAGGGAGGTACCAAATTGACTCTGTTAAAGTACGCATATGCTGCTAGGCTCAGATCTTTCTGAGTGTAAGATTTTGGAGTTTCCAAAGGCACGTTTCTGCCAACATTTACAGAATATTATCACTTAGTGTTGGTGTAGATGTTTCAGAAGTTCCTGTTAAAGCTTCAAATGATCTGCCTTTTATGCCCTTAATAAGAGGAATTCTTGAATTGCTTGCTTTTTGTGCTGCTGAAATAGATTGAATTCCTGTTTGACTGTGATAAAGATGCATATTGTAACCTTCTATGAACTATGATTTTATGTCTGTATGAAAGGCAGTATAAGTGTTACATCTTCCATTCTTCCCATTTGAAATGCATTAGCCTTCTTTTTGTCTTCCACCTTCCCTCTGACTGCCCAAGTTTTTTGTTCTCCTGTTTGGATATCCACCAAGGTACCCACCAAGTTCTTAGCTGGATAGCTCATTAGTTGGGCACTTCAGTTTGCCCACCTTGCAAAAGTTTGGATGCTTTAATTTTTAGTTTTATATGTATTTATTTTAGGAATCAGCTTTTAATATTTGATACTTTGAGATGAGGAGGGTGTATTGGTATGGTTTGTGTGAGAAGGTGTGTCACATTGGGGCAGGGCAGAATAATTCCTCAGGGTTTTGGGTTTTGGCAGAAGACTGCTTGGGCTCTTCATGTGATAAAAGAAGAATCAGCATAGCAATGATGTCTGCAATTTCTTACTTAAGGGGAGACATGAGAAATTCTTAGCTTTCTCATGTACAATGAGATCTCTGCTGTTCTCCCTCGAAGGTACTCATCACAGAGGCATACTTGATCTCCTCTGTGTTTAACAGCACTCCAGTCCTAAGTATGGAATAAAATTACCCTTATCTAAACTATTTGCTTATCACTAATCTTAAAATCTCCAGTAGCATCCTGGTTGTGCTCCCATTGTTTTCTTTTGCACTTGATACTCTGGCTGTCCAGATGTATCACTTGTATCGGGTGGCAAGGTTTCCAGTGAGTTAGCTCTGTGTTGTTTCCATCCATCAGTTCCTTTTGGTTTCTTGAATCTTTTCCTGCTTTATTTTGTCGGAACATTTTGAGTTCAGCTACTCTGGTTTATCCAGATGGGATTTTGATTTTTTCAGAGGTGTTGAATGAAGCTTTGCTGGTGGCTGTGGCAATGATGAGTTTTTGGTTTCGGATGAATAAGTCCATAGTAGTAACTAGGGGACTGAAATGGAGGGAGAAAATAAGCAGTATATATATAACTCTGAGGGGAGAATATAACATATAGTGCTCTTAAGCACTGCTCAAAATAATTGAAAGTTTTTGTCATAATTCTTTTCCATAGATGCTACAGGGAAGTTGTTTGCTTGGGAAGGGGAAAGCAGGGTGATTCAGGAGACTGCAAGTGGGAGAGCTGGCGGACAGTGAGAGGCTTTAATACCTGCCTGGAAGGTTAGCTTATTCCCATTAATTTTCAGAAGATTTTTTGGAATGCCATCAGGCCTTCTCTCTCCTGTGCTTGTGTAGAGACCATTTCTACAAGTTTTTTTTATTCTAGCATCTAACCAAAACCCAAAGTCCGGTTCATGGGCAGCCATTAATAATTGCTTAAAACAACTTCTTGCGAAAGAGTTCTAGTTAAGAAGTTAAATGTGGCCTACAACAAATTTGTCTAACAATTTCAGTTACAGGAAATATTTTGTATTTATTGATTTTAAGATAATAGCAGTATTGTAGTACTTTGTAACAGTATTAAGCTGTTGGTACAGTACATGGTACATTTCATTAGCTGGGAAGGGAGTTGTGACCACGCAAAATGTTGCTGAACTTGTTCTCTGCAGTAGTTGGCAGATAAGATTCTGAAGTATTTGCACAAGTATAACTGATGAAATGAGTTCAGGACTACGAATTTTAATAGCTCATGATGAAGTACTGCCTGTGGTACTGATAGGATAGATCTTACAGAAAAAAATACCATCCATGTAATGAAAAAGTAATTTTAGAGGAATGTACTTGAATGAGCTACTATTATTTGTGCATATTTTCTGTTGATGGTTTAGATACAGAAAGAGAAACTCATGAGTTCTTCTTGAAGATTTTTATTTTATCATTACAGGAGAAACCATGAACAAAGGAACTGCTGCAAAATTGTATTTTTGTCTGTTTCCTCTTGCTTTCTGTACTTAAAACATAAGATATTTATTCAGTCTGGATTAGTCCCAGGTGAACTACATGCAGGTCTACTTAGGATTTAGTAACTAGCCTATGAATTTGCATTTAAAAATCTTGCTGCTGGAAAGCATCCTAATAGCTATTCAAATTATTTATGCTTTAGATTGAAATCACATGTCTTCTATGGATTAGGGTTTATAGTGATTATTTTATTTGAGGTTGTCAGAGAGAGGTCATAATGTTGTCTGGGTGCAGAAGAGCCACATTTTTAACTCTCACTGTTCATGTAAAGCCAGCAGTATGAATACCCACATGGACCTATGTCCCTGTGGGCAATCAAGCATTCCTCAAGCAAGATACGATGGAATAAAAATAAGAATATGATCAGGACTTTACAGCTCTCCTCTGTTACTGTAGTGTGTCAAGATACAGTGTTTATGTGTCATTCTGTCATGGGTTTCCATTTCTTATGGTTTGTTTTGTTTCAGCCTCTTGGAGCCAGCGACTATTTGGAAATATCAAAGCATTTTGACACAGTGTTTGTTCGTGACATACCACTTCTTACAATAGCAAAAAGGACACAAACTCGTCGTTTCATTACTCTTATTGATAACTTTTATGAGCATAAGGTGAGAACCAAGCCTTTCCTGTATGTATAGGAATAATATCGGGAGTCCTAAAACTGACTGTTAAAATTGGTGTGAAGTAAGGGTTTCTGTAGTAATGGTTTGGAAAACATAAGCAGAATGAACTAGCACTGCAAAGAAACATCATTCCAGCCTCACAAAAAATTAAAAATGGTCTCATTGCAGTAAAGGCAAATAAACAGGGGGTTTTTTTTGTTTTCTGTGAGTATTAAGCATGAGCATAAATATAAGCCTGAGCTCATTTGCCTTTCTTGAATGGGAATGTTCTTTCCTAACCCAGGAAAACAACAGAAGCCATGTCATTATTTTAATAATGAAAGATTGTGGTGCCAACTGTGCTGGAGTGAATTGAAGTTTTTTAGATTTTAATCTGTTTGGGCAGTTGGTCAGGAATCAATGCCTTTTTGATCAGGAAGGAGGAGTTAATAGCACAGTTACATCATAAAGTTTAAAAGAAACAGTCACTGTAGGCTTTACATTAGATTGCAGAATTGCTCATGGAATAATAATGATAAATGCAGCACTTCGTGTGGATTTACAGAGATTTCAATCATGGGAGCAAAATTAGCATAACTAAAACAATGGGAAGTTCCTGTTCAAGGTGATTTTTTAAAAAAGTGATGCAAGATATGAAACACTATCTTATATGTGATTATATTTGCACACACTTAAACATTTATGCAGCTGGGAAATGTCAGTTGAGGTTGGTTCTTATCAAGAATGTTCTGGCATTGGCTGTCGATCAGAAAGACCCCAACTCGGCGAGGTATTGAACTAACCCAGTGTATGAGTAGTCTCATTCAAATCAGCCATATTGAAATCAGAGTAATTCAAATCAGCCAGATTCTTTATGCTTTATGATTTGAAAATGGACATTTGCTAAGACAATTATGCTAATATTAAACTAATGTGTTAGAAATAGGGGGATGGTCTGCTCTTGTGTTTGTGCTGTCATTAAGAATTGCAAGCAGTCACTTTCCTCCATAGGAAAACCACAAGTGTTAAACTCCCATCAAAAGTAGTTGGGAAAAATACCTGAGTATGTTTGTGGATGCCTGTCCACAACGCAAACATCTTGCCTGCATGCTCTCAACAAGAGTCTCCTACTGTAGTATTATTTCAGTCTGTCTTCATTGCAGCCCCCCAGAGATACCATCTCTCACTGCACATTGTATCTCCTCCCAGCAGATATGAAAACAGCATCATTATTGTTGCTAGCAAATAACTTTTACTGGAGTAGCACAGATGAAGGCAAGAAAGGCTTCACTCAGCCTTCTGGGAAATTTGGAATTTAAGTGTTCTTTAAATAGTGTAGTGTATCTACCCACTGAGAGGACTCTCACCATGGGTGCAAAGTAAGCATTGGTTACTATACAGCTGTTATTTTAGAAAGTAAACTTTATGCGGAACTCATTGCTTGTGTAGCAGATATTCTGAGTATTTGATAGCACAGTTCTTCTATTCTCTGAGTAGAAGTTACATCAGTTGTTACTGAGAAAAAGATCCTCTAAGGATCCCTCTGACTAAGTCAGGTAAATCTGTAACAGCAGTGCTAGTAAGAGAAAGGAAAAACACTGGGGAAAAAAACCTGAGGTTTTAATTTGAAGTTTGCTTTGCATAGATCATGTATTTTATCACGTTCCTGTAAAGCCCAAGTGATGATACTGTTGCCTGTTTTCCTCCTCTCAGGTGCGTATTATCTGTTCTGCAGCAGCTCCTCTCCAAAGCTTGTTCCTGGTGGAACATGACAGTGATGAACTGCAGGACAACAGAGTGTTGATGGATGATTTGGACTTGAGCCAGGTACATGATTTTAACATCGTCTCCCTTTTGTAACAAAATTGGGTTTAGTCTCATAATTGCAGCAGCATTTTAGGAGGGGGAGTCAAGAAAACATTTAACTAATGATCTGCTGCTTTTCCTGCAGTGTTATCTGTCACTCTGATAATTACATGTTGTGCTACTTATTCATAGTGAAAGAAAATGTCACAATACATAGAACCATTTTGTGTAAGTTTTAGGGTCATTTTGACTATTAATAATTGTATCTGTTCACTCATATATGAAAATGCTGATTTAAGTTTAGCTCCTACATTTAAAATACAGAAATAAAAGATGGTTTGCTCTACCTCTTCCTAGACTACAGAACAGCCTCACAAGTCCTCACAAACAGTACTACTTTGCATGTTGCTTATTCTGGTTTTCTTTTTCCCTGTAGCTCAGTTATTGCTAATGACTTTTTAAATTATTTGTTTAAATTGATGTACACTTAGTCAACAAAAAAGGGAAAATAGATGGTTAACCTGTCATTGTGTTGTTTTAAAACCCAATTATTCTTTTTGCTATATTCCTTCAGAGGATCACCTAGCTGAAATAGGCAATTTTCTGTAAATTTTGGATATTAGTTTTAATTTTTTGGTGCCATGCTGCTCTCTTGTTTTGTCAAAGCCTGTAAAGCACTGAGCCTTAGGAGTTAGACAGGATGCACTTCAGTACAGCCATGTGTCTCACAGGTCTGTGGTACTGTTTGTGTGTATTGATGTAGGATTCTGCCAAAGGACTCTCCATGTTTACAGGAGAAGAGGAAGTCTTTGCCTTTCAGCGTACTCTCTCGCGGCTCACAGAAATGCAAACTGAACAGTACTGGAATGATGGGGACAGAAGCAAAAAAACATAAACAAAAGGTGAATGAAATCACCAAGAAGTAAAATTACAGCATGAAATCACCAAGAAGAAAAATTGGAAAAGCTTCGGAAAAGCATTGGAAAGCTTTTTAGCACAACTTGAATAATAATTGCACTTTATCATCTGGACCATGTTTTCTTTCATCAGGAGGTTTTTGAGTTTAAGACGTGAGGTCTCAGTTATTTTTCTGTACCACTGGTGTGAAATTTTGCCTTCATTTGTTCTTCTTCAAACCTGCCTGAATGTCTGGGTCCATCCAGGGGTGGTGAATGGAGTTACATCCAGCTGGTGGCTGGTCACCAGTGGGGTTCCCCAGGGCCTAGCTGGGGCCAGCCCTCTTTAATATCTTTATCCGTTATATTGACAAGGGGATCAAAGTGCACCCTCAGTAAGTTCACAGATGGCGCCAAGTTGCGTGGGACTCTTGATCTGCTGGAGGGCAGGAAGGCTCTGCAGAGGGATCTGGACAGACTGGATCAGTGGGCTGAGGCCAGTTATATGAGGTTCAGCAACGCCCCGTGCCAGGTCCTGCCCTTGGGTCCCAACAACCCCAGGCAGTGCCACAGGCTGGGGCAGAGTGGCTGGAAAGCTGCTCAGTGGAAAAGGACCTGGGGGTGGCCAAGAAGGACAATGGCATCCTGGCCTGTATCAGCAATAGAGTGGCCAGCAGGACCAGGGCAGTGATTGTCCCCCTGCACCTGGCACTGGTGAGGCCACACCTCGAGTGCTGCGTCCAGTTCTGGGCCCCTCACTACACAAAGGACATTGAGGGGCTGGAGCGAGTCCAGAGAAGGGCAATGCAGCAGGTGAAGGGTCTGGAGCGAAAGTCCTGTGAGGAGCAGCTGAGGGAGCTGGGGTTGTTTAGCCTGGAGCAAATGAGGCTCAGGGGTCCTTACTGCTCTCTGCAGCCACCTGAAAGGAGGGTGTAATGAAGTGAGGGTCAGTCTCTTCTCCCAGGCAACCACACTGATGAGAGGACACAGCCTCAAGCTGCTCCAGGGGAGGTTCAGCTTGGATGTAGGGAAGAATTTCTTCACTGAAGGGGTTATCCAGTATTGGAACAGGCTGCCCAGCGAGGTGGTGGAGTCATCGTCCCTGGAAGTGTTAAAGAAATTACTGGACATGGGACTTATTTGATAGGGTGATGTTTGGACATAAGTTGGACTTGATGATCTTGGAGGTTTTTTCCAACCTTAATGATTCTCTAAAATATAACTTCGATGTTCAGGAAGTTTAATGGGATTAGAATTTTTCTGGAGGACTGGTCTACAGACAAAGTTACTGGGCTATGCCGTCATTTATGATGTCACATGAAGTGGCCACCTCATTGTTAATGCACTGCTTCTGTCATGGACAATGCTGCTTGTACAAAAGAAAAATCAAATGCTTTTTTTAAGGAACTCCTGATACTGTCCATGCTAGTATCCTGGAACTCCTCTGTAGTGTGTTCTGGTATTGGTTTTAGGTTTTTTTTCTATTCTAAGTTGAGCCATCTGTTGATGTTCAGGCTCTAGGATTTTTTTGTAATCAGACTGTTACTCAGTCTGGTTCCCTGAAAGCTAATGGTTTGAACCAAGAGAGAACCCTGAGGAGGAGCTTTAAGGTACTTGAAGCTGCAGAGGATTAAGATCTAAGTAATGGATGGGAAAAGAGACCTTAGTAAAACAGGGTATGTTGTAACAAATAAGTGCAAGTTCATACTCTTCCTTAATTTTGTGGTTCTTGCAAGCCTAGATGTGCTGCCTCTACACCAGTGTCATCTCTTCCCTGAATTTTCTTAGGGTTCTCTTAGACAAACCTTCTACTGCTGCTAACACGTGTGCCCTGATCTGGGGGGAGTAGTACTCAGTACTACTGAGGCAATTCATCATGTTACCATAGGAATGTGTTTTATGGAAAAGATAGGATAGTAACTGATACCTCAAGGCACATCACCCATCCTCATGTTTGTAGTTGGAAACTCTATTTTAGTTAAAGATGCAGTGGTGTCATTCTTGATTTTTATCTAACTGAAACAAGACATGGTATTATATGTATTGGCTTATCATGTATTTTTATAAACAGTCATTTTAAGAGCATATGTAGAAACTATGAGTAGGAAAAACATGTAGATGGACTGAAAAGATTGCCCTCATTTCTTAGGGAGGAGATATATAGCACACTGTCCCCAACTTTGAGAGGTTTTCTTCGATTTTGCAACATTACCTTTTTCTGTCTGTTACCAAATTGTCTCCCATCACAATTACAAAAAGCTTCTAAAAGGGCCTTCTGGGCAGCAGGGAGGTCTGGAGAGGTCCTGTGCACTTACTTTTGTTATGGAGCCACATCTCAAGTCTGGTTTTCTGTTCTGATCCCTTCTGTTTGTCCTGGAAGTTACTTACGCTGGCTATACTTGTTCTTCAAACAATTTTTAAAACCTATATTTATAATTTGCAACTTATGGAACTATATTATTATTCCCACAAGGATGACTACCATGGACTACCATTTTAATGCATATTTATGACTATCTCAATCAGAATACATTGGTTATACTTAATATCCAAATAATTGGTGTATGCTTTCAGATATTTGGATTAGGTTTCTCAGCAGAGGGACTATTGACATTGATGCATGTGTGTCTGTATACACAAACACATATGTATATTCAATTTATACCTGTATATAAAAATCTAGATAAAAATAATATATATAATTTAAGTGTGTGTGTTTCTGTATTTATATGTAGCACTCTATACTTAGCAGCCTGGGACTGTGCTGATAACTCTCCTGAAGCTTCAGCCTTGAATTTTTTTGAGTAGCATTCAAATGCCTCCTGCCTTGGCTGAACCAGAATGTGTTGTGGGAAAATGGGAGATGATGGTAGATAACCTAAGGCACTTTGCATCAGGATATTTATTTACATTCTTTTAAAAACTGTTTATATGTTTAGCCTGTATGTCCTCCTCTGTCAGGTGGTACAGGGGAAATGTGTAATCTTGCAGAACACAGATGACATGTCTGGGACATGTGAGAGAGGAGGTCCTGGCAGGTTTGGCATTCCCACAGAGGCTGCCTTGGGCCAGGGAAGTGAGGTGTTTCCCAAGGGTCTGTATGGGTGATGACCAAGCTCCTTTAACCAGGGGATCCCTGTTTGTGTTCAAACTGGTGCTGCTTTGCCCATTGGTATTTGAGGCTTTTCTACAGTCTGAGTGCACACCCCAAACTCAGATTTCCCAGGTTTTTGGAAGCTCCTAAATGCAGTGGGACTGATGCACCATTGAAAGCCTCTGAGGATGTAGCTGAGCACTGTCAAAACACAGGAGGGAAGTTCCCAAAAGCTTCCAGAGCCAGCACCACTTCCAGGACATATTGCTAAATAAAACCGTAGTGCAGTCTTTCCTTGGCCAACAAGGAAGCTGTCTGTTGGGAGTCGCTGGTAGGTACCAGCAATAATCAAGGAAAAGAAATGAGGAAGATTCCAGAAGAGTTTTGAGGCTGAAAACAAGAGAAGTTGCCTAAATCACTGTGCTGTATTCGTGATTGTGCTGCAGAGGGAGGTTTGCCACTTCTGTGTCAGGTCCGCAAGGACAAATTGATTGGACCAGTTTGTCAGCCAGCCCAGATGCCAGGACAGAGGGCCCCCCAGTAACCACAGAAGCAGCACACTGATGCCCATCTACCTCCCTGAAGAAAGTGAGGCCTTATTTGCTTATTTTATGATGCTGTAGCATGTATAAAGCCTTTTTCCAGTGCTGAGTTGGGAGTGCTGCTTCTGGGGTCAGACACCTTTCCAGGCAGCTGGTGCTGGCCAGCATCTCGCTGGACACCATGGGCAACAGTGGTTAGGTCATGCCCCAGGGTGCTGGGCCACCTGTGCTCCCAGCTGTCCTGTCCCCTGCTGCCTGCTGCTGTGAGACAGCAACAGTCTATGACTTTTGATTCCCGTATTACGCTGTTTTATTTGCCAAAATGTAAACAGTGAGATGCCTGTGAGTATATTATGCACACTCTATAATGGCCTTAAAAATTGCTGGATTTATGCTGGATGCTTCTATCCTAAGTTCAAGTCCTGGCTTTTTAGGTTTTTCTTTACTTGTGAATTCATGTCATCTCAGATCTGGTCTTACTTCCTTTAGTTGTTCAGCAAACATCACTGACAAATTATTTTTAAAGGTCTTTGCAAGTGACCCTTATTGATGTGGTATGATATTTTGCTGTCATAGGAAGTAAAATCCTTGGGATTATGGACCATGTGAAACACTTCATGTTTTCTAAAGGCCACATCCTGGCTGAGAATCTCTCAACTAACTACTTTCAAATACTTGATTGACCAAGGAATGTTCACAATGCCCAAAAATTATCTTTTTCTTTTTTTTTTTTTTAATAATAAATAGTGCAATTCTGTCTTACAGAGTTACTGTTTTTCAGTATTTATTACTGTGCATATTGGGGGAACAACTGCAGTATTTTGGGTAGAACAAGACAGCCTTCCAAAGGCTTTGGAAGATGCACTTTTTGCTGTTGCTGGTTTTTGATTGGAAAACCATAAATGGCTTTTCTTTTAGTAAAGGTGTTTGTGATGGCACTATACCTGGATAGATGTCACCTACTTTGCAGCAATCTAAACATGAAAAAAAGCAACTGACCAGGTTTCAAACAGTGCCCAGCACGGTCAGCAGCCGTCTAACAGGGAGAGGAAGAACAGTCTCTCCGTCAAGAGCCAGCTAACAGAATTAAGATTCAGGATTTTTCTTTCTGCAGTTGCCTGGATCTGAATACACCTGGTGCCTCAGTTTCCCTGTTGATAAAATGGGAATGATGTTACTTTCTTACTTGCTAACTCTGGAGTGCTGCCAGGCTTCCCTCATTAATATTCTAAGATGCTTGCTGAGGCCCTGGGATGAAAATACTTCAGTAAAGTATGTAAATAGTGCAAAAAAAAAATTTAGCTACTCAGAGTGGATTAGTCTCCTTGTTTGGGTTACGGAATTAATGTCATCCACAAAATACCACGTGCCTCTTCGTAGTGATTTTGTTTTAAATAATGCATCTATTTTAAGAATCTATTTAAAGAAAAAAATTTGAGGTTTGTGATTAACACCGTAAACCATTTGTATAGTTTTTCTTTTACCTGTAATGACAGATTTCCTATATGGTTCATAACAACCTCAGATCCTGTACATGTGAAACAGTGGCTTTGTAAACTCTGTTGGAATTTTTCCTTATATATGGAGAGTATTTTTTAAAACACGTAATTTCGAATCTAATATATTACAAACTGAACACCGTCAAATCCTTCTGTTATTTGAGAAGAATTTATCTTGTAATAAAGAACAATTAATAAATCCAGATTTTATAAATATGTCATTTATTCATGCTATTTTTAGGTAAGTGTTCTGGATAGACTGTTAATTAGAATCATAGAATGTTAAGGGGTTGAAATGGACCTTTGAGATCATCTAGTCCCAACCTCCCCTGCCATGGGCAGGGACACCTCCCCCTAGACCAGGTTGCTCAAGGCCTTATCCAACCCGTCTGGGAACACTGCCAGGGATGGGGCATCCACAGCTGTTCTGGGAAATCTGTTCCAGTGCCTCACCACCCTCACAGTAAAGAATTTATTCCCAATAACCACTCTAAGCCCTCCCTCTTAGAGTTTAAAGCCATTGCCCCTTCTCCTGTCACTACATACCCTTGTAAAAAGTCCCTCTCCAGCTCTCTTGCAGGACCCTTTAGGTACTGGGAGGTTTCTGTACAGTCTCACTGGAGCCTTCTCCAGGCTGAACAACACCAACTCTCTCAGCCTGTCTCCACAGGAGAGGTGCTCCAACCCTTTGATCTTCACGACTTAGTGTGATTGTTTTTTCTTAGATCTCTGTATCCAGGGGGCACACCTGGACTGGCAGCACTACATGGTTCAGCTTTTGGGTAGGGATATCCAGGGCTTGTCAGAAAGGTCCTCCACCAGAAGCAGTTTAGACTTGTCTGCCTCAGTTACTGCTGCCAGCAGCACTAATTTTTGGGTTTGGAACCCTTTTTTCCACCTCTCTGGCTCTTTTCTCCAGCAACTTGAGGGTGAGACAAAATAGCTGTGTGCAAACCACAATTAAAGTGCTTTTTTCCCCCGTGTAGTTTGGGATTCTTACTGCTCAAGATGTGCTTTTGCTGTCAGCCAGTTAGTTCCGTGGTTAGTCATTACAGGTTTTGCACAGCTTGGAAAATTGCCCCAGGAAGCAGTTAGTTAACATGTAGACTGGCAGAGAATCCCCACACCGAAGGGCTGGGAGGGTCTGAGGATCACTGCAGCTCCCGAGTGCAAGTGCCCTGAAGGAGTACTTCGTAGTGTTGAGACTGGGAGAACACTGCTGCAGCATGGCACGTATCCATGGATGCCAGTGGCACATAGGCAGTTCTTGCTGGCAGATGGCAAGCAGTGTTTCACAGTTTAGACTTGAGAAACCAGTGGTGTAAAATTTTTAGGCAGGGTTAAACTTTGGGCCTATTTCTATGCCTTTTACTGCAAACATTATATTTTCCCATTTCTTGAAGGATATTGTAATACTGGAAGTCAAGCAATCTACTTGCTCCAGTATCTTGCTTGCCTCATTGTGGTATCCAGTGTTTGAGAAGAGCGTCCAGAATGGGATGTCTTACTCTCTGATTACAGATTCACACAGGTTTGTGAAGGAAGAGGCTGTACCCTCAGCAATGGTTGCATGCCTTGTCACTCATGTAAACATTGGACCCTTCTCCAGATCAATTTAAGATCCTGTTTTTCCTTCGAACATCCTGCAGCAGTGAGCTGTCAGGGTTTAATTAGAAATTTTGCTAAAGAAGAAGTCCCTTTGCTTTGCTGCCTCTTCTGAAATCCTTCAAGAACAGGTGCCGCCAATCTGCCTTTGCAGCTTTGTTTCTCCAGTGGATGTTTCTCTTGTGCTGCCCTGCTCCGTTTCCTCTCAGAGATGAGCAATCCCCAACGTGTCCACCTCTTGTCAGTGAAGATTCCTGCTTATCCTGGGATATTAAATCTTCTCTTGTTCTGTATCCTCAGATATTTCTGATGTAGAAGCACAGGTTTTTGTGTCTCAGCTTCCCCAAGACCCCCAGGCTTAGGGTTTCCTGCTGCTTGGCTTTGGGCCTCAGGAGCTCTGGCTCATATGAAATATAGGGTGTGGGGACTGGAGGGGCACCCATGCCCCTGCAGAATGGGAGACATTTCTGACCCTTGGGTTTGGGGCACTGCCTGCTTTTGCCTCGGTGTCTGCCCAGAAGGGGGACTTGCAGTAGCAGTCCCTAGTGCAAGAGGAGAGGGAGGATGGAGCAGATGGAGGATGCAGGCCACTTGCTCCCTCTCCAGCCTTCTGCATTCTCCACATATTTGTAAAACAACTTTTGTTTTAAATTGAATTGATTTCTAAGAGAGCCATTAAAATACAGAAATGCTTCTCACTGACCTAGTACTCTGCATTCATGTTGGTAAAATTTTGGATGTGTTTCTATAGTCCTCCCGCCAGTTCTTTGTCAGGGTGAAGGGTTTAGTTGGCTCTGTTAATCCACTCTCTAGCTCAAATTGTTCATTTAAATCATTATAAAAATCTACTCTTTTCCAATGCGAATCCTATATTCCCAGATTTGAGTACTGCTGCCAGTGCAAAGACTTCAAATTCTCTGAGTGCAACCACACTATGTCAGTCCAAAGCCAAATTACAAACACTTATCCACAGTTCCCCTTACTCAGCTTTAAGCTAATTTTTCCAGCAGGCAACAATAGCCATAAAAGTATAGGAGAAGATTATTACAAGAGCCTAAGAAATGGTTAACCAATTTCTTCACAAGCTGTGGGATAATTCTACCATATTCTCTTATTGCAAGGAGCAAAACCTTCAGTTCTGTTACTTAGTATATTTTTAGCACGTGGTTCTTCAGTGTCACAGTAATTAAGAGCAATCACAGCCACTGAAAGATGAAGTGTGGAACAAAAGATCAAGTGATTGTTTGAGCTGAAGTCAACCGAACCAGGAAAAGTAAGCTCACTGACATGAAGAAAAAAGCTTTGAGTGCTCTGGTCTTTTACAATTAGCAAAGGCAAACACACTTGTGTAACTTTTCTATGTGCAGTGATGGATAATGTTCAGGTCACAACATGATGTGTTGGGTGGTGAGGTTTGTTTTCTGCAGGCCTGTTAAGAGCATCTCTTATATCAGGTCTTTCCTGTAGCTGAGGTATGATATGCCCAGCAACACTTCCCTGCTGATCGAGGTTCACACACTGTAAACAGCTAACAAAGTTCCTCAGGGGGCAGGGAGAGCAAAGTTGGTTGAAAACACAGGCAGAGGACCAGTCTCCTCCAGTTGCAGTTGATATCTCCCAAAAAGTAACATTTCAGAGGCCAGTGGAAAGAGGAGCAATTACTGTCCAGCAAAATTACAATCTGAATGGGCTGCCATTTTCAGTGCTTCGCTAGGATGGCTGTGATTGCTATAGAAACTTCTGAAAGTGAGACAGAGAGGTTTTCCAGCACTGGAAATTGCGAATGGAGAAGGTTAGACTGGGTGCAAAGCCCATTCAGTCAGGCAGCTGCCAATTGAGCCTCTTTGCCAAGCAGATTGTAGGAAATGCTGATTAAAATGTCCACGGAATGCACCAGGCAAATTAAATTTCAGTCACAGCCGGCTGGGCAGTTTTGGTGGGTAGACGGCTCCAGCCTGTGCTGCACCTGGGCTCACTCTCCCGCTGTGGCCTCTCCCACGGCTGCCTGCCCCTTGCGCACAGGTACTGCAGTGATGCTGCAGCAGTGACGCTGCAGCTGTGGCAGCCTAAGGACACAGGTGAGATGAGGTTTGTGGGGAAAGGTGGTAGTGACTGGTCTAGTAAAGGATGTCTGTGGGGGAAAACAAAGCCAGACATCATTCCAGGTGAGGGAGCGGTGTCCCTCCCCACTCTAGCTTTGACATTTCTTCCAGGGCACAAGCCCAGAGATGAGAGCTGCTGCCACATTCACCTCCCTGTGACCGGGCTGGCACTCCCTGTCTATCTCCCCCAACCTACTCCCTGTGTTGGCATATAAACAGGACTGCTGTCTTTGAACATTGCCTGCCAATCCCTTCCCCTCCAAAGAGCCTGCAGTGGACAGCTGAAACTGTCCCTTTGGGGCAGAACAGCTGGTGGTACAGCCAGCCACAAACCAGGAGACAGGGCTATGCCTGAGGCAGGTGTTGGTGCTTGGGACTTCCCCTTTTCCACCTCTTCAGCAGCTCAGACAAGCCCCTGAAATCCCCTCCCACAGTCCATCGTCCCCAGCTTTGGTTGGACACCCAGGTGCAGTTGCAAGTCCAGTAATATTTCTTTTTAAGAAGCTGCTCTGACCTCCTTTCCACACCCCCAGTCCCCAGCTTGTTCATCTGTGCTGAGGGAGAGTTTAATACCTTTTTGTGTTCGTTGCTGGCCTTGGTAAAACAGTTTTTCACCCTTCCGGCAGCAGGCTGGCAGAAGTTGTTCCAGTGCCTCACTTCCCACCAATCCCCTAAAGGAATGTTGGTATTAGTAGGCTTTATCACCATCATAGTTTCATTTCCTTCTCTTTCCTGTCCCTCCTCAGCCTCCTGTGGTTTAACTCCAGGCAGTCAGCCAGAAGATTCTCAGGCAGGTACGTGCAGACATGGGTCATGCTGTGACACAGTCACACGGACATTTGCCTCCTCCTCCACAAGTTGGGTGCAGCCGGTGTGCCAGGCTCAGGCAGCTTCAGCGCTGTGCCCCGCTGTGTCCCTGCACAACAGCTCCACTTACGGCAGTTGCTTTTCCACTCGCTCTTGGCTTTGAGGCAAAACAATAAAACCACTTTGTGAAGCAAAGGAATTTCATACCTACCTACCTATATTGCAGTTTCCAAAGGTTCTTCATAGGCTCTGCTTGGAAAAAAATGTTTGCCTTTAGGTACACAAAATTATACGGAAAGCTTAAATAAAAGCAATGAGATTTGTCTTGCAGCATAAGGGTGAACAATGTAAAAAGTCACACATATCAAATCCATGAAATGTTTGCTGTATGGATTTTTTCCAGAAAAAAAAAGGCCCTTTTGGTAGTGAATATAATAGGTATTTTGGTTTGGTTGTGATTCTGTTCATTTACAATCCCTCAATACACAGTTCTTTAAAAGTCAGAGTGATTTCATCCTGTGCTCTCAGAGCACCTGAGGACAAACATCAAGACATCTACTCAAGACAGTGCCTGTCACTGCCTGCCCAGGCTTTTCATATACATTGGTTATTTGTTTTACTAACATCAAGCTGCTGCAGTACTGTCTATGTATATATATTACGTAGTATACATACTGTCTATGTATGTATATTACATGTGCTCAAAGAGCTACGCATGGGTTCTGCAGTCCTTGTGGCCTGTAACTGCTCCCATAGCCATGAGTTAAGACTTGGTTAATGGATGCTAATCTGTCAATTCTTGAACAATTCAGGAAATTAGTTATTGACATAATGGATAAATTATCTCAGTGTATCAGAGTAACCCCTACTTGAGGATACCTCTGTCTGCTAGGGTTGACCTTAATAATTAACAGCCTTACCCAGTGCCCCAGAGGTGCTTTATATGGCAGGAGGCTGAAGGTTAAATAGCTTCTGTGCATCAGATGTGCTCATTACACCAGTATGTCTATAATGGCTTTTCTGAAGCCACGGCAGCTTGTTAATTGATTGTTCTCATTTCATGGTCTTTCCAGGGGTCCCCTGTACCATTACAAAACTGTACCCTTATCCTTGCCAGATTCCCTTTTCCTGTTCAGACTAACTAGTGTCCTACTCTCTGAATCGGGACTGCCTTGCATCTCTTTGCTTGCCCTTGGTCAGCTGTATGGTGCTGCTTGGGCACCCTCCATCCCACTCCTCCACCTCAGCTTCTTCTGTCACACTCACAGGCTTGACAGCCAGCCGCCTGCTATTAAACCACCTGCCTCCACAGCAGAGCATCCAGGCAGCCCTGCAGTTCTCTTTGGTTTGGTGCAGCATTTATTTCAGTTTTCCAAAATGAGGTAACAATGATGAATCAAAAGCTAAGTGTCATAAGTGATATGGTGTGGAAGAGGAACAAGGTTTGCAAGGAGAGCATGACCAAACGGGAAACCACCATTTATCGGTCACAGCCAGCATGGCTTCTTGAGGGGAAGGGCCTGCTTGTCAAATTTCATTTTACAAGGGAACCCACCTAACTGATCAAGGGAAGCCAGTTGATGTAATCTTTTTGAATTTCAGTAAAGCTTTCAATTACTCTCTCACAGCATCCTTCTGGACAAAATGTCAGGCACACGGCTGGATAAACACATCATGCCATGGGTGAGCAACTGGCTCATGGCTCAGGCACAAAGGGCTATAGGGAATGTGGTGACATCAGGCTGGTGACCTGTCACTAGTGGGGTTCCACAGGGCTCTATCTTAGGCCCTGTGCTCTTCAACATCTTCATAAATGACTTGGATGCAGCATCTGCACCTGTGATGGGGCCACCTTGGATGTATGGACAGACTGGGGAATGAAAGACTGGAAAGCAGTGCTGCGGAAAGGGGAAGAGGAGGCGCAGACACTGATCTTTTCTCTGTGGTGACCAGCGACAGGACCCAGAGAGGGAATGGGCCAGGGGAGGGTTAGGCTGGATCTTAGGAAAAGGTTCTTCACCTAGAGGGTAATTGGGCACTGGAACAGGGTTCCCAGGGAAGTGGTCACAGCACCAGCCTGACAGAGTTCAAGAAGCGTTTGCAAAATGCTCTCAGGTGCAAGGTGTGATTGCTGGGGTGGTGTTGCGCAGGGCCAGGAGTTGGGCTTGGATGATCCTGAGGGATCCTTCCAACTCAGCATATTCTCTGATTCTGTGATTCTACGATCTACTTCTCTGATCAAATGCTACAGCTGGAAATAGAAAAACTTTCTGGGCTGAGAACACCTTTGCCAGCTCATTTAGAGCTGAAGCCAGTGAGCTGTTAATGCCACAAGCTCCTGCCTATGTCCCAAGTAAGAAATGAGCCTCAGAAATCTCAGCCTTTGGGTCAAAATCCTACAATGTATTTAGGTACTTGACTAGGGTGGAAGATGGATCCCTACAAAAGAGAAGCTGGACTCTAGTATCTCCTGTCTTTCAAACAGAAAGATGATTGAATTTTTGTTTTGCATATTAACAGAGTAAGCAGAAGGTAAAAGCAGGGCAAAATGAGTTTCAGCAGAACTTCCCATTTCTTGGGTTAAAACAGACACAAGCTCCCATCTTCCTATTAACTTCACTCCACAGCTCTCCCATGGAAGGGAGGATCCCCCCATGCATGGGGGGGATGTACAAAGCCCTGTTGTGCTACAGGTTCTGGGGAGATTTTACTGTTTCACTTGAGCTGAGATGCTCCTGTTGAACAGAAAGGTTAGAGAAGCTGTCAGGATTTGCGGGTCCCTCTCCTCTAACTTCGGTGCACCTACCATCAGCGACAACAGACAAGTTCAATGCTGTATTTTAAGTGAATTGAGGCACCACTGTTCCATTATTCAGGCAAAACAGAGAGCCCGGGCTAAGGCAGGATAAACAGTAAATTACCATGAAAGACTGACTGAGAAGGGAAGGCTAGCCCCTAGTTTTGTAGGGTGCATCATACGCCATCATCTGGCTCCACCGTGTGTTGGGATCTCTCCTCTTGCCTCAAGGGAGGAAAAATTTTGTTCCTCACCCTTTCTTAGAGGAGTGTGCAAGCACTTGCATCACTCTTTCTTCAGCAGGATGTTGTAGTAGTGCCAAGAAGGCAATTTCTTATCAACCACGCTCATTGTTTCTGCAATTCAGTGGCACTTTGAGTTGAAATGTATTCCCTGTTCTTTCCTCATCTTCTCCAGAGTCTGCACATGCTGGCCTCTCTGATAGTAAAAAATTAGCAGGCTGGGGCTATTAAACCGTAGACTGGCAAGGATTTGTAGGGATACCTGTCCTTAGGATAACAGGAGTCATCAAGATAGCCCCGGTTCCGCACAAGACTTGCATCTGCCAGGGGTCTGGGAACACATCCCCACTCACTCTGCAATCAGCCACTTCCCAGTGATAAAAGGGAATGTCTGCCTTAGGACAGCCTGCTTTCGGCTTTCTCCTACCCTTGTTTGCAAAATCACAGTATCAGAATCATAGAATAGCTTGGGATGGAAGGGACCTTAAAGCTCCCACCCTCCCTGCCATGGGCAAGGACACCTTCCACTAGACCAGGTTGTTTAGAGCCCCACCCAACCTGGCCTTGAACACTTCCAGGAGAGGGGCATCAGCAACTTCTCTGGGCAGCCTGTTCCAGTGCCAGTTATCTTCCATAATTCTAAATCTGCTCTGGAACAGTCCAGTTAAAGCCCCGAGCGCGGCCGGGGTGGGACTGAGGGCGGCCTGCAAGGCAGGCAGAGCCCACAAGATGGCGGGCGTGCTCCGCGGCCCGGCGGCGCGGCCTGGCAAGGGGAGGGTAAAAATACACCCCAGACTGTCACCGCCAGGCTGAGAACAAAGTCAAGCAAACACACCGGTCTAGCCTGGGCTGAGATCCCTTTCAGAAAGTTCAGTTTGCAGTAGAGAAGAATGAGAGTGGGTCCCATTAATGCATCCATCCATCTATCTATCTATCTGTCTGTCTATCTATCTATCTATCTATCATCTCAAAGGCAGGTGCCAAGAGGATGGTGCCAGACTACTTTTGGTGGTACCCAGCGACAGGATGAGGAGCAATGGACATGAACTAAAACACAGTAAGTTCCATCTCAACATGACATAGAACTACTTTATGTTACTGGAATAGGCTGCCCGTGGCTATGGAGTGTCCCTCTCTGGAGAGATTCTAAATCTACCTGGACACATTCCTGTGTCACCTGCTCTAGGTGACCCTACTTTGGCAGAGGGCTCAGACTGGATGACTTCCAGAGGCCCGAAAAATTCTGTGAACTGCTGAAAAAAAAAGTGGGGAGGGGGGGAAGACATCAAACACCCACACTCCCAGCATGGGATACAGCCCTGTGTCCCATGTCAGGCAGGGCGGACACAAAAATTGGGGGCACAGGGGTCGTGAGGGGCTGCAGGGTGGCTGCTGGACAGGGAAGTGTGGGGCAGGTGGGCAGCAGGGCTCCCCGCAAGACAGGGATGACCTGACCTTCACCATGATACAGATTTATGTTTTTAATACACAGCCAGTCAATTATAACTTGGTTTTGGAAAGCAAGGGCTTCCTTGAAATTGGGGCTGCCTTACATCACAGAATCAGAGAATAAGCTAAGTTGTAAGGGATCCACAAGGATCATCAAGTCCATCTCCTGGCCCTGCACTGGACCATCCCCAAGAGTCACACCATATGCCTGAGAGTACTGTCCTAACACTTAGTGAACTCTCTTGGTGCTGTGACTCCTTTCACGTTGCTTGATCCTATCCCATCCTATCCCCATGGCCAGATGCTGCCTTGCAGTGGCTCAAACCGAGTCCTCCTGGTCACAGCACCAGCAGGATCCTTTGATGCAGGGTACAGGGCATGTGTGCTCCTGAGCAAAGCCACAGGCAGGCCCCAAAAAGCCTTTGGAAAGCTTCTGCATGGCTACCTTGTGACTTTTCAGGCAGGCATATCCCCACCTGGATCCCTGTCTCCAGCCCACCATTTTTAGCATTTGTTTGCCAGTGTGTTGCCTGAGTGATGGAAGGCCGTCTCCACCCTGGGATGCAGAAGTTCCTGGTGGGGATCATTGCTGCCCCTGCATGTGGGGACTTTTTGGCAAGTGGTAGTTCCACCTATTCCTGGGATTTAAGTAATTCTGGGATGTTCATTGCACACACAGGTGGTCTTAGAAGAAAGAGCAACTCACACAACTTCAGGCACAGCTGTGAATTCCCCACATTCAAGGGCAACTGTGTTGACAAGTTGCTCTCTCAATCTCAGCGAAGAAACCTCTCTATTGTGGTTGTCTTCTGCTGGGATCCTGTTCTCAAAAAATCACAGTACCTGGAACAGACTTAGAGGAGTCCGGCTTTTAAACGAGCCTGAAACCCCAATGCTCTGAAATCCACAGCACTTGTAGGATTTGGCTTATGATGGGCTCCTCAGAAAAACCCCCATGACTATGCCTTTATAAAAAAAAAAGATGGCCCTTGCTTGGGCTTACTGTGGTTAAGAGCTTCGAGAAGCTCCCTAGTCCTGTCCTGACACCCTTTCATCATCAGTGTTTCCAATTCTCCTCCTCCTCCTCCACCTCCTCCCACAGGGTTCAGCTTGCAGAAATCCTATCCACTGACAACATCCTAGGAGAATGTACAGACTGTATCCTCTCCAAAAACATGAGCAAAGAAACTAGAAGGTACTAAAGGGTCAACCTCTGTTTAACATTTCATGGGTTTGGTTTGGGTTTTCAAAAATTATTTTGTTGTTTGTTTTTATCATGAGAGCAGCTCTTGTCTGCTTGGTCTTCCCCGTGTGATTTCCCCTTCCAGGCTCATACCTCTGTTGATTGGTGCAAGCAGTTCCCTGTGCAGTCAGGTTCTGTTCTGAGGCACCGAACATTCTTCTCATGAAGTGCAAGCACCCCGCGTGGCACTCAGAGAATGAGGCATTTCAATGCTCAGTGTTCTTGCATACTTAAGTACCTTTTAGGCTCTATTTCTTAATCCTCAAGCTTTAAAAACCTGCTAAATTTAAGTGGCAAATATAGAAGAACTTGTTAAACATTGGTCCCTCTGTGGCTTGCCTAAAGGAAGAAATTATATTGCGATTTTTTCAAGTCAAACACAAACACATTGAAGGGCAGTACATAAGAAGAGACTTTTCCTGGAAAACTTCACCCCTACAGAGAATCTGCTGGAACAGAAGTCTGGTGATATGCAGAAAAATTACCTCAGAGTTTCAAGATACAGGAAAGATTGGTGGTCCATCTAGAGTGAAAAAGCAGCAAGGGAAAAAAATCAGCTCAAATCAAGCATGCCAGAGCATAACCCTCTCTGCAGATCTCTTCTTGTAACAGTCCAAGCCCATGAAAGAACTGGCATCAATAGATGCTGAAGCCTACTGAAGGCCTTTAATGTAGCAAGTCAATGAACTTTGATGGAGCTGGCTTTTCTGAAAAGTCAGCTGGATTGCCAGGGTAACCACATCACAAAAAGATGCAGGATGGAAGGATACAGACGCTTGTTAAAAAGTTCTGTTGCATGACAAAATTAAATGAAACTGGGTGTCCTAGAAAACAGTTTTCACATTCATCATGTCTCTTGGCTGGATTCCACAGCATTACAGAAACATTTGTACAAGAATTGATTAATTTTCACATTCTGGGCCCTGGAGAGCTTCCCATGCTGCTCAGAATAGGTAGGTTTTTTTGAGTACAGGCTTATAGGTGAGATCTAAGCCAGCTGGGCAGGGCCAACATCCTTCAGTTATACATTACCATGCATATGACCAAATCCTGCATCAACAAGCTGAAAGGAAAGAGAGTAAAAGGACTGTCTGCTTATTTTATCCACATTTAGCAGCAGGATAGGCATATAAAAGCAAATGAACTGTGGGGACAACAGTAAGCTAATCTGAGACAGAGAGCAAAGGTAAATCTTTTCTCTGAGACAAAGAATAGCCTTCATCTGGCCAATGACTAAGCAAATGGATCCAAGCTACAGAGTAAGGTTAAAAGCAACATTCCTTCAGAGTTTCGAAGAAGTTTTAGACTCATGGGTTCAGTTCAGACTAAAACATGGGTTCTTAAGTTCTAAAATGAAATGTTTCTTAAAGTCTGGGTCAGCTCCTGCCTGGGTCTGTTTGCAGCTGCAGTCTTTGCAAAAAAGCCTACCAGTGGCTGCAGGACTTCACCTGGTGCCTGACTAAGCCATTTCCATCTCTCCAGCCAAAGCCTTATTCTTCTTACATCCTCTGTAATTTCCTGTGCTGGAGCTCTTTGCTCATGCAGATACTTCTACTGCTTTCCAGAGGTATGGGTGGCTTCAGGAAAATTGGTTGGAAAACTGCTTGTATGTCCTTCAAAAAAACCCCAAACCTAAACCAAACACCACTCGCCCCCCTTTCCCCTCCCCCCCCCAATTTCTTATTCTTCAAAGGATTGGGGGGAAGGGGGGGTTTTCCCCATTAAAATAAGTTCAGGACTCTCACTATTTGGAGATCTCAGTTCAAAACCCTGTTCTACCTCTAACTTCCCTGTTCTGGACAGCCTACGAACCAGGTTAATGGTTTGTGGGTATTGACAACAACTGCATGACAACTGGACGACAACTACACCATTTCATACAATCATAGAATGGTTTGGGTTGGAAGGGACCTCTAAGATCATCCGGTTCCTACCCCACTGCGATAGAAAGGGACACCTTCCACTAGATCAGGTTGCTTTAAACTCTGTCCAGCCTGACCTTGAACACTGCCAGGGATGGGGCATCCTCAGCTTCTCTGGGCAACTTGTTCCAGTGTCTCACCCCCCTCACAGTAAAGAATTTCTCCCTAACATCTCACCTAGACCTTCCCTCTTTGAGCTTAAAACCATTCCCCCTTGTCTTATCACTACATGTAAAAAGCCTCTCTCCTTCATTTCTATAAGCCCACTTAAAGTACTGGAAGGCTGCAATGAGGTCTTGCTGTAGCCTTCTCTTCTCCATCAAGAGAAGAGCAATCCCAGCTCACTCAGCCTGTCTGGGCAGGAGAGGTGCTCCATCCCTCTTTATCTTTGTGGCCTCCTCTGGATTCACTCTTAACAGGTCCACATCTTTCTTGTGCTAGGAAACCCCAGAGCTGGATGCAGCACTCCAGGTGGGGACTCAGAGAGCAGAGTAAAGGGGCAGAATGACCTCCCTTGACCTGCTGGCCACCCCTCTTGATGCAGCCCAGGATGTGTTTGGCTTTCTGGGCTGCGAGTGTACACTGTTGGCTCATGTCCAGCTCTTCATCCACGAGAACCCCAAAGTCCTTCTCCACAGGGCTGATCTCCATGAGTTCTTCTTCCAGTCTGTACTCACATCTGGGATTGCCCTGACCCAGCTGCAGCACCTTGCACTTGTTGAACCTCTCGAGGCTCTCACGGGCCTACTTCTCCAGTTTGTCCAGGTTCCTCTAGATGGCATCCCTTCCCTCTGTTGTGTCGACTGCACCACTCAGCTTTCTGTCATCTGCAAACTTGCTGAGGGTGCACTTGGTCTTACTGTCATTAAAAAAGATACTGAAGAGACAGAGCCTCAAGGGACACCACTCGGCACCAGCCTCTACCTAGACAGAGTCTTTGACCACACCTCTCTGGCTGCATCCATCCAGTCAATGCCGCCTTACGCACCAAACAGTCCACCTTTCAAATCCACGTCTCTCCAATTTGAAGATAGGGATGCTGTGTAGAAATCATTTGCCTTGTTTCAGCTCTGACTTTGTACATAATTGCACTTTGAAACAAGGAGAAGCGAGCAAACTTGCCTTGGGGCTTGAGAGAATAAAATACTTGCATCATCCCTGGCAGATGGGGAATAAGCAGGAAAGCACTGGGACCCCAGAAAGGGCAACAGGAGATAAAAAAATCTTGATTTCCACCACCATTTGGTTTTCTGGAAAAGAAGTCTTGTTTTTAAAATTAGATTAGAGCACTTCTCTAGATACAGACTGCAGGTATTTTGCAAAGATACCTTAGTGTGTTTCTGTCAATAGCTACAGCAGCTACAAATTTGTACTTCTGGATGAAAGGTACTTTATCAAAAAGTTCCTGACAAGCTCTTATCCACACAGCACATTGCTGACATACCCATCCCGTGCGAAATCTATGCAAGAAAGACAGGGTTTATTTTGTCAAATTATAAGTAAGAAGCACCCTGCAAGACATCCTGCACCACAGATTGTCAATGCAGACAAATACCTGGTGGCAAAGGCAATACATGGAAATGGATACTAAGAAAACCAGGAGGCATGAAGAACAGGCAGGTGAAGAACAGACAAGTCCAAAGCTTACGAAGATGGAATTTAAACAAAAACTGAAAAAGGAAACTACATATCAAAGATACCACATGAGCCGCTGAGCATCACAAATTTTTACTCGTGCTCTCCTAAAAAGGTGCTGATGCCAATCTGTACAGAGACTGTGGACTGGAGAAAGGTTGTTCTTGTGTTGGGTGTAGAGCAAACATTAGTAAAGCCCCTAGCAGGTGAAAGACACTGTCCTTCTACAAACAGAGGTCACAGGAGTGTGCCAGCAATGAGGCTGTCATTCTGATTCCTCCCTTCCACTTTCTGCTAAGTGCTGTTTTTCTCAGTCTCTCAGAGGTTAAGGACAGATGGGAACCATTAGATCTTCACAGCTCCTTTGGGAGCTGTTAGTCAGACCTGTCACACATCACAGTCCTTCAAACCTCACCTGCTTACCTTGCCTGAGACTTGACTGCAGTGTCCCTCATGCTTTTAACTGTGGTTAGTGCACACCCTTCAGAAACAGGCCTGTCTTGGCTTGGACACATCTGGAAAATGTTCCAACTACCCTGACAGCTTGTTATGGTGATTAACCACCTTCATTCCAATAAATCTGTGCCCAGTTTTTCATATGAATGTATCTGATTTCAGCTTGCTGAAACACATTCCCATAATTTACTAGATTAAAGAGCCTTTCAGTACCTGATATTTTTCTTCCAAGGAAGTTCCTTTACCATCATAATCAATTCTCTGCTTGGCCTTTTTTGATAAACTAAAGAGACAAAGTGCTTCATGTCTCCCATTGCGAAGCATTTTCTTCAGGCTCTGAATCATTTTCTGTGGCTCTAATGTTCCACCACCCATTTTTCAACATCAATTTATAACATGCAGGCCATCCCAGTGCTGGTCTCACAAATGCAGTACGTGCTTATATCTATTTGCTTGTCCCTTAGGACTCTTTAAAAAAAAAAAAAGAAATCTATTCAGAGTCCGAGGCACATGCAAGCCAGCTTCCTTCTGTCTGGCATTTGGAGCAACCAAAAACCAGCCATCAGTCATCTGCACTAGTGCTGCCATCTCAGCAGGTAAAGGGAAAGCATGACAAGGCTGTCTCCCTTCTTCACCATGACATAATTCAACACTGGAAAGCAAGGCTGCCCCTGTGCAGGGTTCTGCTTTGAGCACAGATCACCCCAGGCACACCCAGACCACATCCATAGGGATAAGATAGCCAGTGGGCACAGGGTAGCTGCGTACAGGCTGTTAAACCCTCTTACCCATCAAAGTGTAGTGACTGCAGACTTTTCATGCCCATACCTGGGAATTGTTTGGGGAAATGCTAACGGCCTGAGGCCAGTGCTGTGCCAGGGACCAGTCTCTCCACGGACCCAGCTGAGCTCACTCATTGTCTGGGAGTGCTTGCCACCACTGCCACCTCCTTTACCAAGAGAGATATATGCCATCTTAACACAGAACCAAGGAGGGAGAAGGATGAAATGGTTCACTCACTTTCCCATTCCAAACAGGTCAGCAGCGTTTCTCAGACCAGAGAGGCAGCAACAGGCTGGGGCATCCAGCAGGTGCATCAAACCTCTCAATGCAACCTCATGCAACTCAGTCAAGGGAAAGGGCACAGGACGAAAAGGCAGTAAAGGCACTTTTGCATAAGCTCAAAGAGGAGAGCTTGTGTCTAGGTCTTGCATCACCATGCAGCTGAGATCAAACCCAGGCTGGTAACCTCAACCAAGCTGATGCTTTAGCCCTGGGGGGTCCCTGACCTGCCTGTCCTGCACCAAATATCCACTCGGCACCAGCACCCTGGAGCTTTCTCATCACAGGCCTGTCCTACGGTTGCTTGTCAGAGCCGAAACAGCAGTCACCCAGGAATCCAGTGCCAACAAAGCTGCAGGCACTTCACACACATTATACGTAGAAAAGGTGCCCAGGCTGTGCCTAAATAAAACTTTTTCTTCATTTTCAAGGTTCTCAGATCAGGAGGCTGAAGGGAGAGTGATTTTGGGAAAATATAATCTCAACCCCAGCTCATCAGAAGGGAACAAAAATATCTGATGGCTAATATTTTATTAGGTTTTGATTAGAACAATAGGGACTTTCTTTTTTGCTACAGAAATTTCCCCTTTCTTGTACCTCTCAGTGGCAGAAAATGCTGAATCACAAACCTGGAGCTTAAAAAAAAAAAAAGTATTTCATATGCAGAAGAAACATATCTTACATCATTTCATGCTTCCTGCTCTGCTCTCTGGTGCCACG
Organism: Dryoscopus gambensis; assembly: GCA_013389985.1. Taxonomy (NCBI): domain Eukaryota; kingdom Metazoa; phylum Chordata; class Aves; order Passeriformes; family Malaconotidae; genus Dryoscopus; species Dryoscopus gambensis. Next base: position 59,115 of record WEIT01018810.1, read on the forward strand.
TTCCTCATTTTCAGGCTGTTTTAAAGGTCAGCTTCACAGAACAAATCCTGACCTCAGACATGGGAAAATATGCTGCCTCATCACTCCAGGATCTTTTCTCACATGATTAGTCCCAACATTCCTGCAAGTAGAACAGTCCCCATTGCCACTGCTGCAGACATAAAAAGAAAGAAAGAAGGAAAGAAAAAAAAAAAAAAAGCACAGAAAAGAAAAAGGCAAGATTTTTTTCTCTCAATGCTCACCAGCATCACAGCCTCATTCACAGGCTGGGGGCTACTTCAGCCCTGTAATGCTATTGCCATCTACGGACAAGCAATAGTCTTACGTAATACAAGTTAAAGTAGGAATTCATGCCTAAACTGACAACAGTTCTTGAAAAAGTTTGAAAGGACTTTAAAGAGGATTTTATTTAAGATTTTCCAATGGCTAAAATATAGGATCTGGGCAAAAGTTAATTGAAGACAGCAATTAGTCCTCGTGGTATTGGTTTTAATACTCATTATGTATTCATTCAACTGGCCTCATTTTGTCTGAAGTTTTTATTTGGATACTATAATTTGAGCAGACAGGAGAGGTCACATTAAGGTGCTGTTCCAGAAGACACATGCATATTCTGTTTATTTTGAATGAAAGATCTGAACTTATTTGAAATTACAACTATAAATTACCAAAGGTTTAAAGAATGATGGAAGGCACAGCCATGATGAACAAGCTTCAGTGCTACAGGAAAGCTGAAGATTAATTTACTTGCTTAATAATGCTGCTAAAAATATAACATTTCAAAATGAATAAAAGAACCAGTCAATTAATCTACTGGTTATAAATGACAAATATAGACTGAAAAATATTTTGATTGAAGTATTAAAGTTACTGCGAACTCTTTTTGTGTGCTTAAGCCCCTAAGGAGGAATATAGCTCTTTTCCAGTAACCTGGTGACTAGTTTTTGTCAGTATCTGTAAAAAATACAGAGCAAAACTGAAGCTTCCACTCACTGGGAGACTCTACAGATGACATTTAAAAGAAAGCACACCACCACAGTGAGATGAAAAATGGGGTTTTCTGTTAAATTATAACTAGCCAGACGGTTATACTGCTCTCAGGTTCATGATAAAGGCAGAAAGATTGCCTCCCATGACTGCAGAATTCATTGCCAGGTGGCTTGAACCATCATGGTTAACTCGTCAGACTTGGCCTCTTCTTGTTGATCCCTGCTGAACCAGTGAAAGGGAAATGCCCAGGCCATGAGAGCAAAGATTGCCCCACAGCTTGTCACTTGGGGGGGTGGGGAACAAAAGCAAAAAAAAAAGCAGCAAAGGCATCAGACCTATCTCAGTCCCTTGCCAGAGGAAGGACACTGTAAGACTGAACCCTGAACAAGTAATATGAAAAGAACCAAAGCACAAAGTCCTCCTCTAACGAAGTCAGAACAAAAACGTTTGGATAGGATTTTTGGAAGAAGGAGCCAGAGGTGTTTGTGAATAAGCACAAGAATAGGCACTTCCAGTGACCACAGAACTACAAACAAAAGCACTTTTGTGCACTCTCGGATTACTTGCTCTTATTTTCTCTTACAGTCACATGCTTATGTAGGCCTGTACTGTTTGAAAACATGATTTATTAAGATGCCTTAAATTGCAACCAAGTATTGTACTATTAATACTGACTTTGTTTTAACTTTCCTGTTACTTACTATAAATTTACATAATTTTAATCTCTTATGCGGCCAAATCCCCACTGAATCCTTTAAAAGTTTTTGTTAATTTGTGCACTGTATTTCCAAAGTGTTTCAGATTTATGGGCTTCCCCCCGTCATTGTTTCATTGGTTTGGACTCAACCCCTTCTTTTCAGCAGATTGAAACATCCAGTAATGTGAAACAGATCTGGCGACCCTATAGCATTAAATCATGCTTTGTGGTGCTTTATTCCTGCTCCAAAAGACTTTATGCATTAGCGAGTACATAAAATTGCACCAGAGACTGAATACATATTGAAAAGTAATAAATGATTCCATATGGTCTTAATTTTTCAAAGCAGTACACCACTGTTTTAAAGCAATAGTGTTTAATTTTCCAATTAGGAAGATTTTTAAATAGCCCTTCTAACCCACAGATATGGGAACACTCTCACTTTGGATATTCTCTCCAGCTGAGAGATTTGGGTGCACCAACAATTTTCACAGTCAAATGGTGTCCTTGGTTAGCAAGCTAGCAAGGGTGCAATTAGCCAAGGCAGTTAATTTCTTCCTTTTATTCAAAAAAGCTTGTGTCATCATTACTGCGAAGACACAGGTCACAAAGGCTCTGTGAGCAAACTGAATAGTGCACGTTCCTCTTTAAGCTTTATGTACTTGAACATCTGTCAGACTTCAGCTACTCAGTTCCTCCCCAGTTGTCCCTGTTTACTTCCAAGGAAAAAAAATCCATTTTGGTTAAACAAGGTTTATAATACCTCTACCTATCTTTTAAACTAGACATGCCCATTATGAAGAGTAGCTACTATATTTAGAAGCAGTAAGCTCTTTAGCAGATCAGTTCTCAGCATGTATTCAATTACATGGGCTCACCTAAATAGTACCCCCCAAAAATAAATTTAAAAATTAACAGAATCAGATCTCACTCTTGCTGTCCTTGCCTCTCCATAAGTAAAATGGCAGTGAACGACTTCAGATGCAGTTTTGGTTTGCTAAACTGAAGGAAATTATTTTGCAAGGCAGGCAAGGGTGTGTGCAAATGGAAGAATTCAACTTTTCAGATTCCAGGAGGAATTTGCAGGGCAGCTGCTATAACTGCATGCCCTGAGCATGTTTGAGTGACATTCACATGAGCTGCAAGGAATGTAAGGTCTTTAACACCAGAACAGGACCAAGGCAGAAGTCATTAAAGTTCAGAACTGCCCTCCCAAAATCCCCTGCTCAACTGATGCCTAATCCTGGAGGCAATGAAGTTCTATTTTTAGGTTGTCAGTATCTCAAGATACAGAACATTCTGCCTTTCACATACCCACAACCACCCCATGTTGGGCAGCTCTGTGCCTGTCTTCCCCTTGGACCCAGTGCTGGAATTTGGAGCTCGGACACGTTTCCATGCAAGAGGAGACCCATGGCCCCGGCTGCGTAGCCTGCTCAGAGCACATCCAACACATACCAGTGGACTCTGGCTTCTTAGAGCACGCTGCTGTGATCGCTCTTCCAGGACTGGACAGCAGGGAGGAGGTGCCCGGCGCTATCCCATCGCTCTGCGGCGTGTACAGGCACTCAGGAAACACGACCCCCTTCCTCCGACTTGCTGCAGCTCCTGAGTCAGCAGTTACCCAGTTCCTCCGGGGCAGGAGAGAGAGACCCAGCTGCACATGCTTATAATCAACTTCCCCACCATGTGCTAAGCCGCTGACTGCTTTTGCTTGACACTTCACCCCCCTTCCTCAGCTCCCCAGGGGGGACTTCCTTCCCCATGTGCCTTGCAGTGCCCCTCACGCCAGGAGACACAAGGTCATTTTCTCCTCCTTCTGCCCGCCAGGGTTCAGATGCCTCGCTCTGACCTTCCCGAAGAGTATTTTACCGGGGAGGCAGGCTAGCCTAACACGCACTCCATTTCCAACCAGCCTGTTGAACCCGTACTGCTGCTTGGGGGAGAGGGTGGGGTTTCGGGATTCACGGGAGCAATCAAGGAGAGGCCATGACCTAGCAATAATAACATTGCCGTGGGGAAGGGAGGGGAGCAGCCTTGGATTTCAGTACCCTTTTGAAAGTGTGCACTATGTACTTTACATCAAATACCTGTCAGAGAACAAAACACAAAGTTCTGGGAAAAGGACCAGGAGCCACATCTTCAGCTCCTGAACAAGCACTCTGATCACTGGAAATACAGGATGACAGCACGAGGGAGGGGCTTAGACTTCTTCCTCCAAGGGCCACGTACAGTAGAAAACAATTAATTCTTTGGAGGAAGTGAAATAGGCCGTATTGGGCACCTGCTGTCAAAAGAAGAGGCCAGGCTGCAAGCCTGAGAAGAGGTAAATCCTTTCCTGCAGCCCTCATTCTCGTCACCTGATCCCCGATTAAAATCTCTGCTGTACAAGCGTGCCTTCTGTTTGCAGGTAGAGGGAAGCAGGGCTGTGAAAGGTGGTTATTTTAGTGCTGTGCTGTGTAAGCACCACTACAACGAAGCAAGGATTGACGATGCATCCCTCTGCACAGCACCATGCGGACAGGACAGTCACCTCGGGGACGTTTTTTGTCCCGCGAAGACAACCAAGGCTGATACAGTTTCAGAGGTGTGGCTTCCAGGTCTCCCTGTCGGTGCCCTACCTCTAAGCATTTGGCACACTGGACTGGCACACCTGGCTGCCAGACATGTATCCCCCTAGTCCCTTCCCCTCCCACCACACACAGATCTCCGCTGCCTCGAAGCTCACATCTGGAGGGCGCCTGCAGCCTGGCACAACTTATCTTTGAGACAAGGGGATCGGAGAAAGCCGAGAGACGGCTTTGCTTGGTCCTCAGTGGAGCAGTAGCTTCTGGCTGAAGGCAGTTTTCCGTGCGAGCGCCAAGGCACCTTCAGGAAAGCCTTTTCCGGCGACAGGGCTGCAGACAGGTCCCGCAGCCCCGCCACGCCGCCCGGAAGCGAGGGGCAGCTCCAGGGGAGGGGGCGCGGAGCCTGCCCAGGCCCCCGCCCCGCGCCGCATTTTACTCGATTGTTTATTATTTTCCGAGGGGCGGCGGCGGGGCGGAGGCGCCGGCCAATGGGAGCGGTCGCTGGCCTGACGGGCGACGGGAGCCGGCCAATGGGCGGCGAGGGCGGGNAGCGCCGCCGCTCCCCCGCCCCGCGCTGTGTGGGCGCAGGAAGGTGTTAAGTTATAATGATGGAGCAATTAAGCGATAAGTGGGTATAATTAACCCCACGTGGGGTAACCGAGACGGGTTTAAGTGGACACGGCCGCGTTGCACAACGAGTCAGTTGCAGGGCAGAACGGCGTTTGGCCGCTCGGACCAGTCCAAGCTAAGGGGGAGAGCTGTCTATCTTCACAAGTCAAAATTCTGTCGTGTAATCCAAGATTAATAATAATAATAATGAAAAAAGTGGAATTTCCTGCTGTATCTCAGCAGTTTGGCTGCACCCTAACGATATAAGCTCAATAACTGCATGTGCCCCATAATATTTAAAAATATGAAGCAAGCTTTTGAGCAATGTCAGCCGAAAGAGCAGGTTTTTTAAAAAGGGTTCAAAATAGGTAATTAGTTTTTGGATTCTGCACACCACCCCCCTCCCCCCCCCCCTTCCTGGCCCTCAAAGTATATTTGGGTCACATCCATGGCACATCAAGAACTTGGCTATTGGTTTAAAATGCAAGCTGAGATGCTCCTTTCAAGGGGACATTAAGAAGAGGGATTTCAGGGAAATACCAGTGTTGCAGGCCTCATAAATAAAGCTGAGAGAGTCCAACTTGAAGTGATCTTCAAGTTGCTGTCCATCACTTCGAGGAAAATTTTATCATTAGAAATCTGTGGCCATCTTTGGCAAACCCATCAAGTTCCATGGCAGAATTTGGAACCTTTTTCTGTGTCTGCCAGTCAGCCAATCTTTTCATAACAACTGTGAACCCATTAGCCAGTTTTAGCCAAATTGGGCCACAAAGTTAAAGTCTCAGAGTATGAAGTTGGCTGGTTTATAAATGACATTTCTTTCTCATCATCAGCATCCAGGTTACTCTGAATCAGCCGCAAAACCTATTGCCCGCTGCCCAGTCTATGTTTAAAGGACACAGTAGGGAACTGTGGGAAGAATAAAAAACACACTAAGGGAGCTGCTCTCTCACGGGGTGAATGGGAGGGGTAGACAGGGTTATTGCAGGGTACACAAACTGCTCAGAGACCAGGCTGCAGGTGCTTTACAAAACAACCCGTGATGTACTTGTTTGTGTGAGGTCCACGTAGACAATGCAGCCATTGTTTAACGTAAGTGCAATATAACATTCGTTTATTGAGAAGCAGTACACTTCACAGGAGATGTCTGTAATGCTGTACTGACAAGAAGTTCCAGGCCTCCTACCCGCTGTGAGACTTTAACTCCAACTGTACTTATGCAGTTAAGATATTTGTGTGAGAGGTGAAGCTAGAAATATCACCTGCACTTCTCTAGTTGCCATGTGACTGTGACCCTGGATATGGCCAGATCCATATAATCCAGATACCGTGATAGGCACACATGTTCCCCACATCAGCTTGAGCGACCGTAGGAGATAAAAGGAGATGCAGAGGGCCATAGGACATAAAAGGAGATGCAGAGGAAGACACAGCCCTGCCCTAAAACACTCGAAGTCTAAGTAGACAAAGTAAGTGAGCTGGTTTTCAAATGGCCTGAGGGCTGGCCTAACTTTATTCCTGTTGAAGTCAGTGATAAAACTCCCATAAATGGAGCCTTTTTGAAAATCCCACCCTTGGGGCATTAAAGTACTTAAAGGAAGAGACTGAAAGTTGTGCAGGCTTTAGATTCAATTTTGATCAGTTTTTATGTGCGTTTCAGTGGGCCCAGCCATGGAACGACAATAAGCAGAGCTCCTGTGTCTTTCTGTTTTGCTTATGCACTTTTTGTAAGTAAAGTGTGTAAAAACATTTATACTGTGGTTTTAATTATGCCCCTAAACTGCATTATCAAGGGCACACAGGTGCTGCGTGGAGCTGTGGAGAACTGGTACCATGGCCTGTGATAAATGTGGTGTGACTGATATACCAGTGAATTCTGAAGAGGATAGATAATCTTGCTCAAGGCTGGCACTCAGGTGATCCAGTTTTATTTCTCAGTTCTGGCATGGGCTTCCTGTATGACCTCAGTACAGTCATGTAATTGTTCAGTGCCTCAGTCCATCATCTTTTTAATAGGGTTACTACTTACTTATTTCCTTTCTCCTGCCCTCTCCTGCCTCACTTAGACTGCAATTCTGCCAGGGAGTGGAGCATTGCTTACCACGTGCAGGGCCTTCACCCAGTACAATGAGGCCTAACAGTAATGCCTGTAGAGTAATGCAATGCCAATTAAATAAATAAATGAAGATGATAATATCATTTAGAACTAGATTTGCAGCTGGTAATCCAGCCCAAGGTCAAAGTGCTATGCTTCTCCAGAACCTCAGGACACACTCCATGTGGAGGTTTCTGCAGTGGTCAGAATCAGCCCCAAGCAGTAGCTAGTTTTGGGAAAGGGCTCAGCACCAGTCATGGTTTCACAGCCAGTCTTCTCTGGCTAACTACTGAAAGCCACAAGGATGTGGTGTTGGACTAAGCGTCTTCTTACCACACCTTTTTGTCTGAACTTGGTTCCTGGCTCTTCAATGCCACTGTGGTTTTCCTCCCTACCAACTGCTAAATCATACACACGAATGCCAGTGTCACAATTGCAGAGTGGCTGGTGTCTTTGAGCTGCTTTGCATTCCTGTAGGGGCCACGTTACAACAAAAGCCGCAGCAGGGTACACAACTTGTGACCCAAAATGGAGTTGCAGTGAAAATTATTTCCATTACTCGAACCTGCATTCATTCTGATAAATTCAGTGTCTCCTACTATATTTAGATAACTAGGGATTAATTGTATGCATGCTGAAATACTATCCCTTCTAATAAAATCACACTAAACTATTCCTAACTTCAGTGCCACTTGAATTCAAAACCTAACTAGGGCCTTAGGCCTCAGTTAGCAGGACATGTAAGGCATGCAGGATCAGGGCCTTGCTGTTTTCCAATCAAACTAAATGGTTTTCAAATCTCTCTACTTGTCTGTAATGCTAAATACATCAGGAATAGTTTAACTTGTCTGCTAATTCTATCTGGCAAAGCTTTAGAAGCACACCTTCTCAGCCCATGCGATTGTATCTCATATCAGAGACAATGCTACTGTTGGACTAAATCTAGCCCACAGTCTAGGTTGATACCAAGCTGGGTGAGAATGATACATATAAATTGCCATGTGATGTATTTATAACTTCATCCATTTTAATAGCTTTTTTGTTCCTTGGCTTTGTGGGTCACCCCTTTATTCAACCCATAATTAACTACATCTTCAAGTGAGCTACTTTGGAGGGCTTTCTGCTGGAGCAAAGCCTCCACAGAGGAAGTACAGCGGAATTGTATTCACGTGTGGACATGTCTGAACATGTCCCTGGCATCACCCACTGTCAGAGTGAAAGTTTTCGAAGAATTACTAAATTAGATTCTAAATTTTAAAGTTTACCAGAACAGCTTGTGCACCAATAATTTATGACGAGGGGAGACAAGTACAGGAAAGAAACAGGGCTAATGCAATGCTTGGAAAGATTTACTGGGTACTTGGAGAGGTTTGAGTGCTTTCCACCGGGCCGGCCGGACAGGGCTCCGGAGCCGCAGGGACGGGGAGCAGAGAAGCGCTGGCCTCGCCAGGTGCCGGCAGCTTCTCCAGCCCGCCCAGCTCCGACAGCTCCCCCCATCCCGGCGCTCCCGCCCCATCGGGGCGGCTCCTGCGCGGCACC